>JADAQX010000130.1:0-83696 GCA_015476325.1 Cardiosporidium cionae | reverse complement strand
TTTAAATAGGAAAAAAAAAAAAAAAAAACAAAAAAAAACCAAATGGCTTACATAAAATCAAAACAGAAAAAAAGAAGTTGAGAGAGAGAGGAAAAAAAAAGAGAGAGAATAAAGAGAGAGAGAATAAAAAGAGTTAGAATAAAGAAAGGGAGAATAAAGAAAGAGAGAGAGAAAATAAAGAGAGAGAGAGAAAGAGAATAAAAGAATAGGTGAAAAAATAAGAGATTTGAGGGAGGTAAAATGAGAAATATAAGAGAGGATAGATAAGAAAAAAAAGAAATGTTGATGGGATAGAGCACTGAAATGAGAATGACAATGGGGAAGAGAAAATTAAAAGTGATAGAATAGAAGAGAGGGATGGTGGGGTAGAAAACGCAATACTATGAGAGAGATAAAAAAAGAAAAAAAACACTAAAATTGAGGTAAAAGCCGAGAAAGAAAAACATTAAAAAGCAAAATAAAATATAGCAAATTTATACAATTTCGGTTCTCACATTTATCTAAATATTAAATGTAGGTGTGTTAGTTTTCTTAAGTTGTAAAATATTTCACAAAAAGATAGAATACATAAAAAGTAAAAGTGAATTTCCAAACAAGGTAAAATGCTTTCGGGGTGTAAATAAAGAAAATTTATTTCCGAGCAAGAATGAAACTAAACTAATTTCAATGCCAATAAAATAGGAAGTAAATGTAGTACATTGTAGCCATTCAAATATGAAAATAAAAATATTAGTTTTTTATATGTTTTTACTCTACATACTCTTTTCTTGTTTAGTCTTTTGGCTTAACATTTTTCAAATTTTTCCCAAAATCTCGAGTTTTATTCTTTTTTCTTGCTTTTAACTTCATTTTTTTAATCTCTATGAACTTTATTCACACTCCATTCTATATTTCCATCCAAATGTATCACAGAAAGAAATCTACACAGTTTCATCTATTTTAAATAAAATGACAATAGGCATGTTTTCTCTAATAAATTTCAATTTTCATCATCCAAAATGCTATCTTCTTTATTTCTCTTTTGAAAACAAATATAAATTTTTTCTTCAAAACTATACGTGTGTACATACATTTTGAAGAGAGGGATGCCATACGAGGAGAACATCGATCTGCCAAAGCTTTCATAATGACAATGGATTCAGTGTGTCCATTCTTCTTAGAAAAAGGAAGAAGAAGAAGATGAAGTAATTGAAGAAATTCATGAGAGGTAGTAGCAGTCTTCTATAATGAAATTATAGCAAAAAAAAGATTAAAAAAAATAAGAAATGAGATTCAAATTATATTGAAAAATAGATGTAAATATAGTTGAAAAGAATAATAGATTGAAATTTTATTCAAAAGAATATAAAAAATAAATGTTAAGGCCATTGAAAAAATAGTGCTTTTCTCTTTTTTTTTAAATGTAACAAATTTCTCAATAGTTTCAAAAATAGAAATGTTTATAAAAATACTATAATAAGCACACGCATTTCTTGATTATACATAGATTATTTACTAGGATAAACTTTATAAATGAGATAAAATTTCTTTTAAAAAATTTCCTATGCTGCCTCTCCTATAGATTTTTTTTCACGTAAAAGATAGATGGATTCACTTTTTAATACTTTAAAATTTTATTAGAAAAAAAATCATTTTAAATTACACTTTTCTTTGTATATTCGTTAAATAGTGTATGCTTTCAAAAAAGGATGAGTCTGCTTGTTGATTTCATTTTTCCCCTCATTTTAATACAATCACCTTATAGTCTCACTACTATATTTGAACTAGAAATAGAAATAACGTAAACTCTTTTTAACGAGGAAAATTAACACCCTATATACAACTGGAAAAGAAAGAATAGGAAAAACAAACCACTGCTTGAAGAGCACATCTTCTATATTGTAAATTGCAGGAATCACGTTTGAATGCAATAGCCAGTCCATAGAGATGTTGAAATGTTGGTTTCTTTAAGATTTGAGTAGAATGAACGGTTGATAAAATTTCATCTATAAAAACAAAAATTTTTTTTTATGGATGAAATTAAGATGGAAGTGGGAGAACAACCATGGATGACAGTTAATGTAAATGAGAAGAAGTAAATAATCATTTTTAATTAGGAATAAAAGAGGAGAGAGTGAAGAAAAGCTGATGTAAATAAAAAAGAGTGAATGAAATGGATATGAGAGTATTATAAAAAAAAGTTTTTAATATAACAAAATAAAAACAAATGTTTACAAAAAAACAATGAGAATACAGTTTTTAACTCGGTTGCAAATGTTGGCAACAAAAAATATTAACCAGAAAACCTCAATACACTAGGCTATGGATAAAACAACGCTACGTTTTTTTCTTATTTTGGTCAAATGTATAAAAAAATATAAAAGATTTTTAAAAAATTACTAAAAAGTGTAGAATTGATTTAAATCAGATTTTTTAACCCCATAGGCAGCAATGTCAAAATGATGCATACTTTTGATTTTCTCCTTGCAATTTACTTAAGAGTTATAATTTGTCCTTTTCAAAAAAATAATTAACTTGTAATACAAAAAGATTGAAATAACTCTTTTAGTATTCCTCCAATATACACTCAAGCAATTTTGTGCTACTCCTGCAATTTTTCCTTTCAGGAGGAATAGTATTTTTTTCTAAAGCCATATACTTTCGTAATGTGGAATTCCTATTTTTTTTCTAAAAATTGCATTCAGAACAATTTCTTCTATATGTTTATTGCTCTCATTGAAGTTGAAGAATTTGTATCACTTTCTGCTTTCTACGCTCAAACAATCACGTGCTTTTTACAAGAAGGGAACCCGAATTTTTGGCCTTCCAATGCAAAGAAAAAGTTAGAAACAGGACAGACACGCTCTTCGCTTATGGTTTAAAAAAATATGTAAGCATAAAAAAAATACAGATTCAATTGCTTGTAATCATTTCCTATATAAAGATAACCACCGTCACATGCTTACAAAAAGTAATCAAAGTACACCCTATTACCTTTCTTTCTTGAATCCTGAAAAGGAATTTTTGGATGAAAAGGTACTAATGATTTAGCACAAGCACGCCGCAAGTGATGATATACCGTAGAATGTGAGAAAAATAGCCGTGAAAGCGTAGAAGGCATTCTACTTTCCCTTGCTATACAGAGAAGTAGCTGACAAGGTAAGGAGCAGTACTTCACCCTATCCACAATAGGGAGGGTCGAAAGACAAACGTGTTGGCGGATAACCATTATTCTAAGGCACAGTGCTGTCAATTAATCTCAGAAAATGCTTTAACGCAAATTCAGCAAGAGGAATGAATGTATTACAACAAAAAAGATTACGCTACAGGCTTTGTTTTCGCTCTCCTATTAGAATCTGATTAGCCCAAAACGGTTCATACACATTGGTAAAAGTGTGAAAGCCCTAAGAATGATTTGCTACTAAAGAAATGGGCAACGATACAAACATTTGCGCAAAGTAACTCTGCTCCTTACAGCAAAAATTCGACGAAAACCTAGCATCGTTGCAAAAGTGCAAGGCTTTACAAGTAAGAAGATAAATCAACACCATGGGTCAAACATTATGTTTGTCGGTTTCAAAAAAATATAGGCCTTCTAAATTCGTAGCCCCAAAATTAGCATGCAAGGAAAACACATTTTAGTTTATCAGCAGTGTTCACCATATTGCTCCAGTGCTGAAGTGGAACAAGTTATTTTGATGAATAAAAGTTACGTAACAAAGTGAAACTTTGTTACAAATGGCGTAATTTTGCTTCATCCTCGCCATTGCGTTAAATTGGGATTCTTAGACAAGGCAATCAGAGAAGCAACGCGATATAGCAATATTTTTTTTCTTCCCCCTTTTGCTTTACATTTTTGAAAGTTCACGCCTATTGTACATGCAGAGGCTATAAGAAACAGTGGCGCAAAAAGTGCTAGTTGCTGGAAAAAGTTTTTGCAGTTGAAGATATTCCCAGTCCTCTGTCAGAGGTGAGTATGGTATCTACTATGAGTTCTCCCAGGAAATGACAAGTGTGAAATGGAGAGATACACATTTGTTGACATATTTTACTGAGGAAATGGTTAATTAAAAAAGTATTGCAGATAACGGCTACCTTGCTACTTAATTTTTGAATGAGCTAATAACAGTATTTACAAAATGTTGTGAATTTGCTTCAGGTGATAATCGTTTTGGTAGAAGCAATGCTGACCCTGCCGCTCTCATCTGTACCAAATCCAACGGCTAAAGATAGTATTCAAAAGTTGCGTTTACTACATTCGTGATTCGTGCAATACTCGCTCATTTACAGTATATTGCAGCAAATCAATTTTCTTGCAGCTTTTGAAGTGTAGCATATTCTTGTTTTCATTGAGCTTTTTTCAAGAATGTCTTAAAAAACACTATTCATGCCTATTAAAATATCATGAAATTTTTGTTTCGTTGTCATCCTTTCGTAGCAACTTTGCCTGTAGCTCACCATATTAGAATAAACTCCTGTTTAACACGATGCCCTCCAATCATTTGTTTTCTCGCTGTAAATTTATGTCAACTGCATTCTGTTTCCTCCTTCTCGAATGGAAATTCCCGTGGTATCTTTGATCAAAATAATCATAGAGTAGAGACACCGTTTACGTCGCTGGGGAGCACAGCATTACACCCACGGCCAGCTGTGTCAATTCTAGTTTCACAACATATTTCTATTCATCAAGAAGAAACTGGAACTCAACGCAAGCGTTACTTAATTGTGCAACGAGGAAAATCCCCATCGTACGAGAAAGTAAAAATATACTTACCCAATTTTCCATGTGGGGTATACCTATAGACAACCGTAGTTACTTTCGCTAGGGCGAAACAAATTGATTCAGAAATATAAATTTTGTTGTAAAGAAACAAGAAACCAGCTACATTTTTAGAACGATAGGTGATATAGATTTCATAGGTTATTATAAGTGCACTGTAAAAATATATTACAAATAGAAGTACGTGAGAGAATACTTGGCGTAGTGTTGAAAAATAAATGTAATTGCTACTTATCGGATTTTGATGCTTTAGAAATCAGTTTCAAGTTTCTACTACAGCTTTTTGAGCCAATTTTTGATAATCTGCTTTACACAAATCATGGCTTAGATGTGTAAACATAGCTGCCATTAAAACTTCGTTCATTTTCAAACGATTTCATGCTTATATGCAGTGGTCATTTCCTGGGGGTAAGATTCATGCGGGGGAAACAATTCTTGAGGCCGCTGCTAGAGAATTGTCAGAAGAAACAAATTTATCACATTCACGTAAGTTTTTCGAATATTCAAATGAAAAATCTCTCTGTATCCGTATGTTTTATTTGGTCACTCTATCCTGGATTTATATTTACCTGAAAAGTCTCGATTATTTTAATTTAAGTTATTCTGCGAGCATTTCCTTGTTTAGAGCAAGTTATTTTTTGAGATTGTTGTTTTTAGTGTTAGAGTTTTTATTCATAGCGTTTGCGGAGTACATAAATTCATGCGATTGCGTACTTAGCAGAGTTGTTTTTTTTATAAAGTGTAGCAGTTGAAATTTCATCTGGATTGTTTTTCTCAAATGAAGTTAGTTTATGTGTTACTAAAATGTACTCCGTTGGCCTTTTTTGATGTAAACGAATAAGATCTGGTTTTGTGAACTGATTTGTTGGCATTTAATAAAATTAAATAGTTTGTACTCCCACACTTACTAAATACAAATATGTTTGCCGGAAAATAAAATTTTGTTGCTTGACTATGTTGTTTCTAAGTGTATCGTTGCTAGACTTGGTAAAATGGCGGCAGTTTTATTGAAAATCTAACTGCTATTATAACTAGGAAATATGTGCATAAAGTGTAGCATTTCTTTTCTATAATGAACAATACCATTTTTACTGTAACAGAACAACAGTTCTCCATACTTTTCTGCTGTGTGAAACTTTAGCTACGGATTTTTTGTTTAAACAATGCGCTGTCCTACCATTCTACTCTCTTGTATGTGTAGATCTTCACTTTTTTCCTAAAGCAATTACGAGCTCAAATGCAATTATAAAAGATAATTTTGGAAGGCTGCTTAGTCATTTCGTTATATCGCAAGTACGTTCTTTATTGAGGCACAAGGAAGTAGTAGAAAAAATATTACAAAAGAGAAATGACAAAGCTTTTGTCCCCCAGCTTACAAAATCTTTTCAACAAAATAGACTAGTTTGTAATTTGCTTTCCTTTCATCTAAATTTTGATGCTTTACCGTATTTGGTGTATATGTGCATTTAAAAAGTGCTAGTGTGTGTTTTCCTACATTCCTTTCTTTCATTAAATTGGATATTGAACAGTTTTATCCTTGCCATCAAAAAGAATTGATTCTACTTTTTTTTAATTTAAAATATTTTGTTAGCAAAGTTCGAAGATTTTGCTAAAACTATGGTATTTCTTACCCCTAACAATAACTCATTGCAGCATATTTTTCCTAACAGATGTATTGCTGGGCCGAGTTTGATGCGACTCCATTACCTGGTAGTGATGCCGTTGGCTGTAAATGGGTAACTCTAGAAGACTTGATAGCTATGGAGGCCAAATGCCAAACGGTTGGGGATCTTCAAGGTGTAGTGCGCTGGGCACATGCACTTGAGAGGATGGGGATACTAGACAAAAGCTTTGAAACGAAAAAGCCTTTGTAAGAAAATTAAAGATGTTTTTAAGAATAAGTTTTGCTTCCGATGTTTCACAAACTATAACTAGGAAATTCCTCTATATTTTATTTTTGGTAATCAAAACCTTGCTTCTTACCGTTTTAAGTTTCGGTTCTTCATAATTTTATGTTTTTGTGTAATACTCGGTTCTTACCTCTCTTCTTAGTTATATTTAGAGTATATACAACAACAGCAGTATAAAGTTTGTACCATTTATTCATTCAAACTTAATATAGTGATTTTTGATAAGTTCTATTATTCTTTAAGTGTGCTTCATTTTTTGAAGAGCTTCTATCATGTAGAAATGTGTTTGAGATGTCATTATCATAATTTGATTTTGTCGGAAAAATGCTCGCATTACTAGCTTTTGTTCTATGACGAAGCCGATGTAATTTTAATGGCAAGAACTTAAGAAAAAGATATACTTTGCGAAGGATTGAGAAAAACAGGTTTTTACCCTTTCGAAAATAATAGAATGCGCTCATGTTTCTTTGATTATAATTTTGTCAAGTGTATTGCTATTTAGCAAAAAGCCCTGCTTCTATATTTGCAAGCTTCAAATTCTGCATGCTGATGTCACACTATACACTTAAAACTACGACTAGACTAAGAAATTTCGTAAGCTGAGTTAATGCATAATTTCTAAACTTCTTTTTGGAGTGTTTATTCATGACTCAATTTTGCAGTTACCGTATTTTTTTCATTGATTTGGCCTCTTGCTATTGTGGCTATAACTTCGTTTTTGCACTATAAGATTGTCTGTTTAATTTCTGTAGTAACATTCAATTGATTGATAGAAATACTATCTAATGAAACCGATGATTTCATGATATGTCTGTTAGATTGCAAAAGGCAATTTACGTATGATTTTCACGACAAAAAAGTGTAGCTCTGATATGAAAAATTGCTTTTTACCTAATTAAAAGCTGCTTTTTTGTTTGAAATATAAATACTACACCAAACCAAGACATTGAGTTTTTCTGATGGGATAAAAGAATTACTGCAGTATATTGTAGAGCATACTCTTAAATATGAAAAAATGAGTATTTATCAGCTGTCGACAAAGTATGGTTCAAATACTTTAGATGAATCTAGCAAATTACCTAAAAGAGTTCTAACAAGCGTATTTACTACCGGCAATGCTTTAGCATTAGCATATTTCTATTCAAAATAATATTTTACCGTCCATTAAAAAAGTACTATTTTTGCTGCAAGGAGTAATTAAGCTGCAAAACTGACTGACCAGACAGAAATAACGAATAAAAGGACACTGCAACTTCTTTTTATAAAGATTTAGAAGGCGCATTATAATACTTTGATGGTAGCTCTACAAGCTAAATATCGCTCCCGCACGTTAATTTTATGTAACTACCAAATTAAGCGGCTAGTGCTATCATGAATGCTTGCATGCGGGGAACCTTTAGTCTTAGCCTTGTAAGAAAAAGTGTTTTCAAAGTGAATAGCTTTGCAGCAAATTTTTCTTGTACCAACTTATATAAACTGTTTTCAAATTCCTACCATTATTTCAGAGTTTTGTAACAGTGCAATCAAAAATTTTTTGCTCTTTGTTTCATAATAATGTAGTCTCCATCTTCATTCTTGAGAAATAAATCATAACTTGATGTAATGATGGTAGCGAAAGAAAGTTAATTTATCATAAAAGACTTGTTTTTCTGTATCAGCGAGCTCCGTTACATTTCATTGCAATGTAATTCAACGCTATAAGCATTTGACATTGAAAAGTGGGAACGAACACAACAACAATCAGCAGCTCTGAATATGCAACCAAAATTGCAAAATGTGCTGCTAGACCTTTGTAGACAAAACAAAGGTGAAGAAGCCATAGAATTTGTTGAAGGAAATAAAGATCTCAAGAATCTCGATTTTGAGGTAAATAAGCTTAAAATAACTCAAATTTTTTACTGCCGATCGTAAAAACGGAGGTAATGGACATTGCTGCGCCATGAACTTCTCAAAGTGGTTCTTCATTGAATATTAGAATAATAGAGCAGTTTTAAAACATTCTAGACAATCACAAAACAACAATGCTCATTTTGAAGTCATGCTTGTAAAGGTGCTTCTGCTCAAACCAGGACGATACGAAATGGACCCCACTTATTTGGGCCTGCTACCACGGAAACTTTACCCTAGCCCACTACCTTATACAGAGAGGTGCGGCTCAGAGATACAGCCTATGCGTCCCGAATATAGGAGAAAATGCTCAGCAAGTACGATTTTCTATTAAATTTTATCGCGGCAAACACATAATTGAGCATTTTTAAGCAAATTTGTTGCTGTAAGTTCAATGCATTAAACAAGTGCCATCATACCCAAAAGTTTGCCGCACTACAGCACTTTGAACCAGCTAAACACTATAGCAACTAAAATTTTTCCGTGGTATTGTGTGTAAGCCATGTATTATTTCTAAACAACCGAAAATATAAGCTGCATATATTTACACAGCCATCACCTGTAAAGCAGCATAGACACTCAGTTTTCTACCTCCAAGAGGGAAGTTTCACATCAAGCATCTTAGGAGAAGGTAGTACAAAAGATGGAAAGGTGCAAGTTCGCCCTCAAAACTTGTCGATGTCTAAAATGGGAAATCCAGGAGAAGCGGCTAAGCTTTTTGCACATTTACAGGGATTTGCACAAGAAAATGCACAGAAGCAAATTGCAGAAAAACTCCCACCACTATTTTCAAAATCGCCATTGTTAGTCTACTTTGTTTCTTTCATTTTTTCACATGGAAAGAAATGAATGATGCATAATAGTTGGAATGTGTTTCGCGATTTATGTTTCTATTGTGGTATTTCTCATTTTTTAACAAGTAGTTATAATACTAAAAAAGTTTCTAACTCCTTTCCTAGGCATTGGGCGGCTTTCAAAGGACACCAAAAAATAGTGTGGCTTCTGTTACGGCATGGACTTTCTCCTCATGTAAAGGATACATCAGGAAATACCGCACTTCATCAAGGTAGGATATATTTTCTATATTTGCTGCTGCATGTTAACATATGAAAACGAACATGATTAACACTACAAATTAAGCTACAGCCGTTAGTGGAGGCTCACTAGAAGTAACAAAGTGCCTGATGAGTAGGGGATTTGATATTAATCAAAAAAATCGGCGAAATCATACTATCAAGGACCTAGTCACGGTATTGATGTATTAGTACGTTGTTTGCATTGCATATAACGTGAAAAAGAGTGTCTATCTTTATATTCTAAGAGTTGCCAAAAATTCTTGAAAGAGTACTTTACCGTATGCTTGTTTTCCTTGGGTTAATAGTCTCAGGAAATTATCCAATTAATAAACAAAGCTTTCAAGACACCGAAATGCAGCATAACTAACAAAGAGTTCTCTTCAACTGTGCTTCGTTTCATGTGTAGCCATACTACGGATTTCTTTTCCAGCGTATGAATAATGAGCTTTGAATTACTATATGAAGATTACATCCAACTACCTTGTATTATCCTGCTCCTATTTATCGAAACCTTGCACTACCTAATACGCCCTGATATTCCCAACACAATATTGAACAGGAGGCAGTTCGACTGACTTTTATTGCCGTAGATGCGGAAGATGACGAGAAAATTCGGCCTATAACGTGGTAATCCGATTTTCTTTAAATCTGTCATTTCACAAAAACTAACCACATTCCGAAGTGTAATCCAATTTAAAAAAGATAGATTCAATCAAATGTTTGCTTTTTTTCAAAACGAAGCACTACCGAGATTAAAAAAAAAATTAGCGGACTACACTTTCGAATGCACCAGCTACTTCAAACAGGGACGGCTGAGGATCTGTCAAAAGTAAAGTGCAACTATTTTAAGCACTTTCACAATAAGTGAACATAGTCAACTTTAAATGCATAGCCAGAATTACTCAGTGAATAAAAAAGCAAACACATTAGTAGGTTCTCACCATTTGTTTCGCAAAAGTTACTTCAAGAAGCAAACGGGGAATTGGTGGATGTCCATCTGTTGAATAAGTGTGAAAAAAGGCAACAGCTACTTCAAGCCCTCAATGAGTTGACTCGAGTAACTACAATGGCGGTGAGTAAAGAGTAAATATGTGGACAGATTGAATGATTAGACAAGTCTACTCTAACGCATTAATGCTACTATATACATACGGCATTGAGAATAAAGCAATACCACCATGCCCCACTAAGACTTAATACGTATAGGATATATCTGAGATTGATATAGATAATAATGTACTTCAAACTTTGGAAAGGGTAATTTTGCAAGCTCAAAAAGTTGGTGTCAGTGAATCCAAAATAGAATGGTCAATAAAACTGAAAAATATTCTGACCTCAAAGCAACATATAAAACTTTTACTTGCACAAACTTACAAACCCGATTTCGAGGCAACTGAGACCGATTTGAAGTAAGATTCCTGCTTGTCAGCCATGCAAATATGACACAAATAGTCACATACTTAAAAAACAAACGTGAAGAAGAATTTACCAAAATTCATATGATGGGAAATCTTTTATGTATGGAAACAAGCAATTTTAGATACATTTGTCAGAAATAGCCTCGATTCCCAAATATATATATATGTATTCAGGTTATTTCATGCAGTAACTAGTTCCATCGATGCAAAAACAATTTCACAACAAGAGAAGAAATTTTTGTGGCAGGCTCAAAAAAGAATTGACATGACACGGTACTAAATACATAGACGAAGGATGTCGTTGAACTGTGCAAAAAGCTTCTGTATTGCAGAACTTTATGCACATGCGTATTAAAACTAATCTAATTCGTTTGAAAAAATATCTTTAGCTAGTATTTTTTACTGCATTTTTTCTTTTGACACCAAAAAGCAAATTAAGTAGATGTTACTCCACTTAACATTGAGTTTTATAAGTTTTGAACTTATGCTACACAGTGTATCTAACGTACGAAAAATTTACTTTTGTTTTTAGAAAATTGCAGTGCGCAGTTACAGACTTAAAATTTTTGGATGAATTACAGCTTAAATCCAGCCATGAAAATCCCCAATTACAACTAATGTCACTACCAGAAAATATTTCTGTTGAGTCCCAAATCAAAAAGATAGTGGTTTGGGACTAAAAATTGCTAGCACTTTTACACGTAGTACAGTTATTCAGGCAGTAGAACGTCTCCTGTCATGCTTTAAGATAATCGTGATGTTAAAATCATAGTATTTGTCAATTTAAACTTATGACGATATATCCTTATACTCATTTTATATCACTAGATACTCTTAAGACGCGGTGAAGAACTTGCTATACCATCACATGCGTTACAACATGCAAGGTGAAAGATAGAGAATGCACGAATTTCGTAAAACAAGTCTTGCCACCGTACATAAAAAACAGGAAGTTTTGCGAAGCTAAGAATATCACACCAGACTTACAATAAGCATGCCTCAAAAACTTGTCACAAGCAACTTTCACGCTGTAATTTTTTTGTCGTGGAACGATTTATTGGATTTTTTTGAATGTTTTAAAATTCCATATATTTTTCGACCACTTTATTAAACCCCCTTGGCATTGCTACTGATCAATAAAACTCTTTCATGAAACTCAGGAGACGTTTTCAGCAATTAAGAAGAATACTTGAACTTCGAGATATCATAGCAAGCCATAGTAAAACCAAGGTCAATTGCTCTTTCTGGTGCTATTGTTTTTAATGATCTATGCTAGAAGGCATAGCTAATGATACTTACATTTGGATACGCAGTCAAAAAAGAAAAAAACTAAAGGGAATTCAAAGAAAAAGTCTCGCTCAGCTATAATGCATCAAGCACCCAAGAATAATTCAGTACCGAAAAATTCAAACCACGCATTCAAGAAAAATCCACCTAATTCCCACAAGGTTAAAAAGCTGTGATTATCGTCGGAAAAAAAGAAAAACAAATGCTGAGAGTTTGAATATTTCAAAAATCACAGACCCAGAAAGTTTCATCTTGAACAATTTTTAACATTACATAATTGTCAACTAACTAGTTTTGTAAGTTGTTGATAAAGTTTAAAAAAACAAATATTTAAATCGCTACATACATATTGCAGAGTGACTCAATTTTGATTAGAAAAAATGCTGCATTTAAAATTCTTGTTTCAAAAAAACTATGCTGAACAAGTTCCAGACTGAAACAAAAGAAAATTTTCCAGTGCTATATTAACTTTAAAAAATTACAAAAAAGGAGAAACGTACATTCTTCAATAGAAAAATAGTCAAACAATCTCTGCTAGGTAATTTATCACTACGTGATCCATTTTAAATGCCCAGACATATTATCTATATATCACGAAAAGCAATTAAATAACACAGGAGATAACAAATATTTATAAACGAAAAAAGGAATAATAAAAAAGGATACATAACCCAATGCATGCATTATCCATCTTTCCACCAAAAGCCTCCGCAAAAGTTATCATGATGGCAAAGAGCAGGCGATGGAATAAACTACATACTCCAAGTCTTGAAAAAAAACTTATTACAAACACAGTTAGAGATCCAGCAATCTGAAAAAACCACAAACAAGCATTCGAAACTTATTTGAAAAATATTTAGCGTCTAAACATGTAAAAAATATTAATACGCCGAATCTAAAACAGCAGCCCTAACTTCAACACTCCTTCATTCCTCATAGTTACCCATTGCACAAATTCTACTTCATCCCTATGTATCGACAGACTTTAAAGCTATGATTTTATCTATTTTAAGCTATTAAAAAAAGTTGCTTATCCACTCCCAATCCACCAAAACAGTACATAGAATTACATGGGGAACATCACTTCTATATTTTACAAGTTTGATGACTAATTGTCATGTTACAGTTACGGAAACAGAATTCTCTAAAGAATATATTCATCCAAACAAAGCACCCCCACCGGAAATACAGGGGGTGCATATTCCCAACAGAATAAACATACGATAAATTCCTTTAATAATAGTTGGAAAAGGAGTTAATCGTACTAACCGTTTTATTCGAATACCATTTCTTGGTATTTAAGAGTCGTCCAACTATGGCAGCAAGGGGGTCAGCCAAAAAAAAGGGAATCAAATAAGAATAAGGGTGCATCTTGATTGCCCAATATCCAACAATTAAACAGTAAGCTATTATGCCAAAATCTCCTTTTTTTGCGAACCTAACGTGAAAGAAAAAGAGGTGTAGAATCACCAAAACGAAAGTTCTAGCTTTCACAGTTTATTTTTAGTACGAAGCATTAACGATATATAAAGAAATAAATTAAATCACAACAGGGACAAATAACATGCAAGATTTATCTCTTAGATAAAAACCTATATAAGAACAATTGCCCTAGTATTATCAGGCAAGTAACAAACCTCAAGGGGTTGGTACACGTTTTAAAGATTGTAGTGAAAGCAACGGCGAAAATATAAATCCGAATAGTGATATCATACTCGACCCCCAGCAATAGTAAGCCAAGTATTATATGCGTCAATTTTCTGTGATAAAATTTCAATACAAAAGCAATGCAAGAACCACCCAAAAGCTTCTGATATTAGATATTCCAGCTAGAGTCTTTCAGTTTATAACTACAAGTAATCAAAAGTGCACAGAAGAAATAAGATAAAGCCTGTCTCAATAAACAATATAAGAGAGAATTGATGACCCCCCTATCTCATTTGGTAAATATGTACTTCAAATTCAAACAAAGACATGTAGCATGCTATATCTGGTATATTATAGGCATCGTGGCCATGTTCAATTCGTCTTACCGGGCTAAAAAGGGATTAATGACCTGAACATACTCAAAGAAGAGGACAACAACAGGAGTTAGAACCATCATTCGGACATTATTCATCTCCATTTTTTAAGATGCTGATCAATTGATTAAGACTAGCGAGAGAAAAATGTAGGCAAAGCAGTCAATAAAAAATAAGCTGAATTAAAATACAAAGGCCACTTGAAAAGACGGATGAAAAACTTTCCTAACAAATGCTCAATTCGATAATGCAATTTTAAAAACATACTGATATTTACTTCCCATATCAAGTTATTGCAACCAAGGATGATTTGGGCGAGCCGGTTTGCATACATAAAGGGAATGATGGCATATTTTTGCCGGAATGCATCACAAGACGAAGGAAAGAAGGCAGATTAGCCTAAGAGAAAAACCTTTAAGAGCATATAAAAAATGTTACCATTCCATTCCATACTTGTGAACATTTTTCTCGCTCTCCATCTGAAGTAATCACATTACGCTTTTACAAAGAACTCTGCTTGCACTTGCTTTAACATTACGAATTACATGAAGGCAAGTATAAACACGTCACGTCCATTCTATTGCATAACGAATTTTCCTACATTGATAGCTCACTAATTATTGGAAAGTGAAAAGATGTAACTAAATGCATGTAGCAGATAAGAAAATTGAGTAAGTACAAATACAGCAGAAATGAACTTTATGACCACTTTATTGCGAAAAACTTAGTCATATCATGCACTCTTCCAAAAGGAAATGCTTCATATGAGCGTAAGTCATGAAAAGTTCAAGACAACACAGATTCGCATTTCAAAAAAGTATGCCATCGTAGAGATTCGTGCTCCAGAGTAGGTATGCTGTAGGAAAAATCGTGCTTAAAAAATAATAATTGTAAAATGTTAGGGGAAAGAGCACATTTTAATACAACTTCAATAAATAAACGAAATGCGCCGTATGGCGATGCTCCTTCGTTACCGCAACTACAGTAAATTTTTACGCTGGTGACGACACAGTGGTACTGCTGTGATACACTTTTTGACACTTGGAAACGTATATTTCTAGATAAAATGCAAATGCCGTAAACTCAAAGTCGAAACAACGCCAAATTTATCCGAGAAATGTTGAAACCAAAATGTTTTACTTGAAATTAATTAAATGGCATAGTAAATTATTTCTAGATTAGCAGCATCGCAGATAGTGTTGCAATTATAACTAGCTCTCCGCCTAATAGAGGTACATTTCAGAATTGTTAGCATTTACGTTTGCCATAGCAAGATTTAGATACAAAAACAGAAAAAAAAGAAAATTACTCATAAACCTTGTTCATACTAAATTGTATAACTTACATAGCTTTTTTTTGTAGTTTTAGCCTTTAAATGCAACAACCTAAGCTCAATAGCATGTCAGCAGCTATAAATTTCTGCGAGGAATGGTGTAAAATTTTTTGGTTGTTTGAAATCTATTATCCATGCAAGATTTACACATTGCATCATAAAAACTTTTATCTAGGAGGTACAGTAACGCTGAGTACAATAACATGAAGCACATTACAGGTTCCTAACATCTTCTATTGCATTAGTTTGCCCAGGTTTGAAGACAACATTGTCTACGCATGAGGATTGCACTTATTTTGAAAAAGCGTATTCATGACTAATTTTAAACTACGCATTCTATAAAATAGAAATAGTGTCTAAGTAGCTTGAATTAATTAAAAAGTTTGTGAAAATTGTCACTCTTAAAATTGTACATTACTTCAGTTTTCCTTGTTTATCAGTATTTATGCTTCGTTACAAACTGTTAACTTTATTTTCGTGTCATTGAGAGAATAACTACGACACTTTTTATGTAAAGAGTAACACCACTTTTACTTGTAGATGTCACCAGACTGAATGTCGAGGTAATTGCAATACGTTAGAGGCATAAAGCTACATCGTAATTTTCATTGCCATTATTGTTATAGCACTCCTATTACATGGTAGTAAATTAATCCAGATTTAGAAATACAAGTATGTATTAAGCGAACTGTATGCTAACTCGGTTTCCAAATACATGCAGGCACCGCCGGTATTCAATTTCCATCAATTATTGTCCCTAATACATTATGACAAAATTGTTTAGAACAGGATGTCTTTTAAATGCATGCGGGAAAGACAGCATGCGGTGAACCGACTACGATCGAGGAATAAAAATAAAAACAATTACTACTTCTTTTGACTATTCTTAGACCTATTCTTTTTATTTGCTTTTTAGGTAATCTTAACTTTTTTGTTCTCAGGGAAGTGAGGTATTCCTTTTATCAGTGAAGTAATTTTTTTTTTACGTGGTAGCAAAATGTTGTCCTGTGGATTGACGAACAAACTTAACTTTGCACCGAATTGCAAATAGCTTTCCATTTACAAATTAGTTCTTATTCGAAGGAAGTTAAATGTGATTTCGCTGTTATGGAAATCTAAGCTATGATCATAACTTTGGAAATCTAAGCTATGATCATAACTTAGGAATTCTCTTTATAAAAACCCTCACACTACAACTTACCATGCTCTACATTGCTTCAGGTACGGGTATCAAACTTGATCCGCCGCACGAGCAATGAAGGACGTTACAATTGCAAGTGGCTATGTAGATTTGGAAGTGAAAATCATCGTATCTGCATTCTCTAGAAAATGAAGAAGACATAAAAAGGCAATAAGAAACTAAAGAGTTAACAAAAGAGAATCATTTCGATCGAGTATTAATATGAGACACGTTTGAAAAATATCGGGAAAAGAATTCAAATGATTAGCATACCACATTCCATTTATGATTGCGGTAATGTTCAGCATGGGTATATGTAAAGAAAGTATGAGCTTGGTAATACTTGCAAAAATATCATTGACAGAATAGCAAAAACTGCAGCGAAGCAGAAGGTCTGTTCTGAATAAGAATTGCGTGGTGAAGGGAATATTGTTGTGCTGTTGAGAATAATAACATCTTCATGACTCCCAAAATACGTGGAGTTGGTTTACATTAAAAAAATCGCTTACATATATTATTTTCCCATGCTATAACAAGCGATGGCCAGATCGACTATCACTTATGGCCGCAGTATACCTTTCTGGAATTACTACAAATACCACCATATTACCCTAGTGTTAGATATTTTGTAAAATTCAACACTGCAAAAAAATTGAATACAGGTATAAGCGAAGTAATTTTTAGTGGTTCAAAAACAGGTGTTTGGAGAATATTTATCTAACGTGTACTTCATGTTGCATGTTTACCACACCATCATATAACACGGGAAAAATTGTGGCGCTAGATGTACATTATATATATGTTTCTGTTCCGTTAAGTTACGTTTCCTATAATTCTATGTATTAAATGGTAATTAGGACAACTAGTATTCATGCCTGCATGTTAATGTATTTATTCTCTTTCATTGACATATTTTACAATCGATAAAATGTTAAAATGTTGTAGCTACAACGGCCTCGCACATATTTTCTTTCGGAACATGCGACAGTAGTAGCATTAATAACGACGACATACATGTTTTTTCTAACACACCTAAACCAAACCAGTGGCGCAGCTCTCCCAGCACTTAAAAAGAAAACGGAAAAAACCCTTTCTAGACAGAATATGCTTCTTTTTGATATCCTTTTCGTAGCACGTAGAAAGTTGAGGAAAGTAATTAAATTATGCTCTTATATTTCCCTTTTCTCTTTATTCCTAGTTCTGTTTTTCCTGTTGATTTAGCTAGGTCATAAAGTTTTTCTCAATAGTAGTACTACTTACATAAGTAAACATACAAAAGAACTCGCATTTACTACCCAATTCACTTACTCACAAAAAGAGCGGAATAGAGTTAGCCAGAATTGAGATATTGAGTGGCAAAACGAATAGACTAACTATTGCACAAAAATCCATGTTTTTCACATCAAGTACAATCTGTGTTGTTACATATCAAAACGCAAAACTTAGCCTGTAACTACTTAGATAAATAAAATTGACCAAATTTGGCATGCTAAAAATGCTGCTCAAAATAAAAATACAAGGCTAGTCTTGGTATAGTTGCCATGTAATTAGATAGTATATTTTTGCCCTTCTGTTAAAATTATGTTTGATTGCCAAAGTTAGTGCTTGTAACAAGGGCATTATTTTCGTATGGTATTTTTCCAGTGCTTATCTATTTCCTTTCACCTATTTCCTTTATTCATCCTTCCCACCTTTTTGCTTACTTCACTTCCTATCAATTCTTTTTCTATTACCGATATCACGGTAGCTCGCCTATGCTGTTCCCCTTATCACCCGGGACGTAGCATTACAAAGAAACACGCGGGCCAACGTAACTAATATCGAACGTACCTAGTAACAAGTAGATGAGGGGAATGAGTGTTAGGGAGAGGGTCGATTTACTTCTTTTTCGTTTCTGTTTTCCTTATGCCTTTTTCTTTTTGTATGTATTGATATGCGCCGACGCCTAGCGGCAGCAATATACAAATAGTGGACGGGAAAGCAAGGAAGACTCAAAGTGCACGACTCAGTTATTAACATAGTTTTCTCTCCTTTTACCATTGACTACTAGCGATTCATATATATTATTATTGGGCTGACTACTAAGTAAGTAATACCATGTTACCAAAAATAATAAAATATTCCTTGAGAGAAAATCGGTACGTTATGTGACTTTCGAGATTGATAAACATTTTCTGTTGTGCGGTTGGCTTTCACGATTAGAGGGCGTAGGCGGAGCTCCTAATAAACTACAACCTAATATTCATAATTAGCTTCGAAGCGGTTGACTAAACATAAAGTGTTTGCTAAACATTCGCTCGAGGGCGATTTAATTGTGTTTTAACTAGGCAAGTCTGGGGCATAACATGTATTAGGAAGTAGTAAAGATAGTAGCTCAGGTAATTATGATTAGGATAAGTAGTAGTTAACTAAATATAAACATTCTCTTAAAATTATCGCATGGAGTAGTAGCAATTAACTAAGTAATAACTCTACAACGGAATTAATTCCACTAGTTTAACACATTGCATAAGCCGTAGTTATCATAAATCGACTGGCAGAACGCGGTTCACGAAACCCACGTTAACAGTACTATTGATGTTTTTTATATTTTATCCAAATTTGTCGGCGTGATGCATTGTACATTTTTTTAAGTGAAATAGATTTCGTGGACAATGAGCAAGCTTTCAATATGAGGATGGCTGCAAGTGCATGTAAAATCAGAGTGAGTAAAGGATACAAGTCATAACAAAATGCACTATTTTAGCTTGTCACTATACTATAATATTGTCAGATGTCTTCATACCATCTATGCAAGACACCTGAATTATAACACAAATGAAAAAATTTGCATGGGATATGAACGAGTCATCAACCGTGGTATTCAGCACTGTGTTGTAGCTTTGCGCCAGACTACATTCACACTTGAAAACTAAATAAGAATGGATTAGCTACACTGAGCAATTACTTGTATGAAGTGCAGAACATCTGGGGTTTATATAATCAATCCATAGAAATATGCACGAAAAGGGGCTTAAAAAGCAATAAATCATCTCCATAATTCGGTGAAGCCTGTCGTGAAAGGCATTGCTGCGCCCGCCAAAGTTGCGAACACACGCACGCTTACTGTCGTACTATTTGCAATCGAGTACATCTTAGCATTTCTTCCTCAAAGTGGCAAAAATACACAATGTTGGAGAAACCACGATATATATTTACTGTAGCCGAGAGAGATGAGTGAGTGGGTATATACATTTCGTTGAGAGTACGTGTTATCGGCGAAAACCACTCCTAGTGCGAAAGATCCATTTTTTTTCATTCAAACCTTTTAAGCAAGGTAAGAAAAAATGCAGTGCGAGGACACGAAGCAAAGTTTACCTCTCTATTTCATCCCATTTTCTTTGATGTATTAATTTTTGGTGTTTCATTGATAAATCGCTTACTTTTAGGGGAAATTCCGATTTGATGAGAGTGCATCTCTTTCAATGAGGAAAGTACTTATTCCCTTTGCAACTTCTTATTCTTCTAGTCGTTTGAAGCAATTTTTACTTGTCCATAGTTGCAGCTTCTCATTTTTTTATATTTTTACTTAGCTTTCTATACTTTCTTTGTCCTGTCGAGTAGGATTGCTTTTGTCTCCCCAACCATTTTCAGTAGATTACTTTCTTTTTGCGTGCTTTAAACCCAACTATCGTCACTGGTGCTAGAACGGCTGAACAACAAGTAAAACTTTGTGCAGCTAAACTATAAAACTAAGAATGATGCTGGTGCCTTATTTCCTATATCAACTATCTGTCATGGCTAATCTCTAAATGCGTTTATTCGTTTGAAAAACTGCAAATTTGCGACGCGTTGTTGCCTTTGATACTCCGCTGTTATAGTTTTGATTGAAAGCACACTTTCAAAGTAAGAACCAAAGCAAATGAATTTTCGTCGAAGTTGATTGTTTCATCAACCGTGTATCGTTTGCTCAAAAAGAACTTCCGCACAATGATTCTTAAAATTCAAGGTTCCGTTTCGGTTTTGATGCTATTTGTAAGATGAGGATTCAAAGCAGAGTATAGTACAATATTACATGATGAACGCGCAGTTTTCCTCTTTTGCTGTTTATGCAGATTCGACACCGATTTGTGAAGAACATGTTTTGAGAGCATCATTTGCGGCTTTGTGACTGAACACCATCTATGCATAAGCATCAAAATTGATGTAAAGTGGTTTTCCCCTTGTTCTCTTGTCATTTGATAATGACATTTTATTCGATGGTTTGTTTATTTTTGCATTAAACTTTCTTACAGCTAAACAGAAACTTTGTGCTTTCCTATAATAGATATATATTTCTATGCATTGCTCTGTTTTTCTTTTCGTATTTTTTTTTAAAATTTGATTGTTCATTTATCTTAGGTTCCGCTCATTTTCATGAAGTTCTTTTTTTGTGTTGCCACTTTTTTATATATGAAGTCTATTCACCTCTATTCTAATTTTGCTACACTCATCCCTTAAAACTTATCTGCGTACGTTCATGTTTCTCTTACCACTCCGCATAACTTCATTTATTGTCATTTTTAAAGAAACTTGTCAGAGGGTCTAGCATTTGTTAACTGTTAAAAATGAGTACTGCATTGGCAAAACATTTCATTTTGAAGGATTTTCTTGTTGGATATAATAAAAGATGGACAAAGATTGCACGTAGTTTTCGGTGTAAATATATTTTTTTATTATATTTTTTAACCAGTATCTAAACCGATTTCGCTTTCCAATTTTAAAATTTTTGATGTCTCTATTTTTAAAAGGTTTTTACCATCTTTTATTGTGACAAATTTGATTTTGATTTGCAATTTTTTATTTTTACTTTAACTCTTCAAGTAATGCGTGTATATGCAACTTTGGATGTATTCTACCTCATGAACATACTCTATGCTGATTTTTGCAACTAAGCATAAAAAGTTTGTCTTAATCGTGTTTTATACGTCCTTTTAATTGAAAGCAACAAATTAAAAGGGGGGGGGGTGTGTGAGATGTTCTCTCCAATCGTAAATATATTTTAGATGTATGGCCTTCTTTAACTTTGTTTGATTTATTGTACCTAATTTTATCCCTGTTGCTTAGCAATGTTCTACTTCTAATTGTTTGTTTTTCCTTTTTGTATACTGCCTTACCTTTTACTTCTCTTTTTCCTTTTTTTCTATTTTATGAAATCTGGTTTCTTTTTCTACTTTGTTCAGCCTGCTTAAGCTTTGATGAAGATACAACTAAGTATATCTGCATGGCCCTTCTCATAATAGAAGGTCTTCTGACCTCCTATTACCTCTCTGACTTCCTCCTATCCCTCAGATTTGACTCTCTCTCTCACTTCCAATTGGCCCTTTTTGAGGAAAGAAATCTTTTTAGTTTATATTAAGATTATTTACAAAGGTAAAGCAAAGGTTTAGAAGAGGAAGATTGTAGTTTAAAGTCTATGATTGGTGCTTTGTATTGTTTCGTATTTAAGATTTTATGTTTAGGAAGATGTCTCCTGTATGTAAATGCCTTCATTGGGTCTACTAGCACCCTTGTTTTTGATGAATATTTTGAAATGTCAAACTTCTTTGCTTGTTGCTTTGATTTGTTTCAATTGGATATATCTTTTTATTGTACTTCTTGTCGATCTCCTTATGATTCTAGCTTTGAAGAGTGTGGTGAAGGCACGATGCTGAACGAATACAGGATCGGCCCCTATAAAATGGGAAACACCCTTGGTGTTGGAACCTTTGGGAAAGTGAAATGTAAGCCTATATTCTCTTTCTCATTTCTTACTGTCTTAACCTCGTGTAATAGCCTTGGACATAAGCATATCTCCCCAATTTAAAAGAGAAAACTGTCTGCATGATTTTTTTATTGAATGAGTTGTCGACAGGCTCTCTTCAATATAGAACCTTTCTAATCTGAATGTTTTGTTTATTTTGCAATTTCTTTTCTAGTGTTTCATGCTTTGTATTCTCTTATTTTGAAGACTTATATTTCTACATTCTAGTGCGCATTTTATGGCGTTGTTTTGTCGTTAGTATTGCCCATCTATCTGTATTTCTTTTTGTTCAATACACTCATTCTTTCTATTAAAATTCTCTATTTTTTTCCTTTTTATTTCAAGTTCAATTCACCTTGTTTCATTTTACCTCTTTTCGCATTTCTTTAATCTTTGGTCTTTTTTCTCCTTTTTTAAAAATGTTTTAATTTTCTTTAATCTACTTCTTTTCTATATAAATATATATATATATTCACGTATCTCTCCCACTCTCTCCGTCTGCCTTATGGCTTTCTACTTTTTACAGTAGCAATACATGAGCCTACGGGTGAAAGAGTGGCTATAAAAGTAATAAATAAGACAAAAATGCAGTCTATGGATATGCACGAGAAGATTCGAAGAGAAATTAATATTTTGCAATGCTTGAATCATCCCCATGTGATGCGGTTGTACGAATTAGTGGATAGCCCTACGGATATTTTCATGGTCATGGAATATGTTCCACGTAAGATTTTTTTTCAAATAAATTCTTTAGTTGTGTGATGAAATTTTACCTGTCAAGAATTTCATACACGATGTTCTACGTGCATAAGTGCGGGTTGGTTAATAAAGAACAAAAAGCAAATTTTGTGTAGTTTTAGCATTACAATGAAAAATGTGAAAGTGACTTGCAAGAGGCAAGGAAAAGCGTACGGGTCGATGCTTATATAGGATCCTTTCTTTTAAACAATTTTTAAAAAACAAGAGAATCTAGCTCATCGAATAGAACAAACTGTGAATGTTTTTTCTCTTGCATTCTACTTGTTCTAGCAATTTTATTTGCTTGATGAAACGAGAGGCCAGATTCTATTTTATAATGATTCTTCTTGTTGTTAAACGTGATATCTGAGCGGAAAATTTCAAATTTTCGGTTATATTGCTAACATTAAAACAACTTGTATACTTTTTGGTGATTTCTTGTTTATAGTCGTGCAGTAAAATGTACATCTTGTAGATGCAAATCCTTTCCATGAAAAGTGGGGGGTGTATGTACACTCAAATTGTTTACAAAATTTTTTGGTTGATCTTTGTTTGAGTGCCCCATTTTTTAGACAGCGCCTAATAAATAGTTCATGCATCTGTTTTACATCAGGAGGAGAACTCTTTGATTATATTGTACAACGAACACGTTTATCTGAAAATGAGGCACGTCGATTTTTCCAACAAATTGTCACCGGAGTGGAATACTGCCACCATCATTTGGTAAGTATGAATGGGCATTTTTTCTCTTGGGAGATACGAGCAAAAAAAGGCAAAAAATAATATTGGTGAAAATGAAGAATGACAGAGCATGACTGAGCAGAAAAATATAGCTAAGAATTACTGAGAAAACATACGAAAGGATCTGAGAGTGTTTTTAAGAAAAAATATTTTACTAGAAGGGATTATTAGCACATAAATATAAAAATGGGTTTATTCTTATCCTCAAATGCAAAACAAACTTGCCTTTTTCTTCATTTATAGCTCCTTCTCACTACTACTCTAGCTCTGGGCCGCTGATAGAAGTACTATTCTCCAAAAAATAAAAAAAATTTTACCTTCTGCCTTGTAGTTTTTCATAGACTGTAGGCAGCTATTTGTATATTGAATGGTCTTTTCATTGCTTGTTTTTTTATTACTTTATACCTGAATTTTGTATCTTTTATGCTTTAAAAGCTGCAGAGTTGTTCACATTTTATGTTTCTTACTTCTTTTTAATTTTTATTTTGCTACTTCAGGTTAGCCATAGAGATTTAAAGCCAGAAAATGTTCTGTTGGATACCAATTTGAATGTGAAAGTTGGAGATTTTGGATTGTCTAATTTTATGCGGTAATATTTTTCTTCTTTTTTCTTCCCTCTAAACAAAGATAGGATAGGTGATGAATTTCTATGAAAAGAATGCGGAGGCAATAAAATGGAATAAAGAAATGAGGAGAGAAACAAGATTGGATGGTTAAAAGTTTTTTTGTATGAATGATTTTATGTACTTTCTCTCACAGATATATAGAAAACATTTGAGTAGTTTTCGTAGCATAGTAGAAACATTTTTATGGAAGCTTCTTGCAGCAGATTCTTTTTGATAAGAAAATTTTTTTCTTTTTTAGAGAAGGTGAATTCCTCAAAACGTCGTGTGGTTCACCCAATTATGCTTCTCCTGAGGTGGTGTCTGGAAAGTATGTAAAATTGCATTTTATTCATGCATTTGCATAGAAGTATGTATGAAAGTTCCAGAAACAATGAAAATAAAAATAAAGGAAATGTGCGGTGTAATTGTAATTTGTAGGGTTTAAAGTGTATACGTGTGAATTTCTTTGAAGCTCTTGAGAATTAGAATGAAGATTAGTGAGAAGAAAAGTTCAAATTTCTTTGAATCGAAAAGATATTGAAGAAGTGGAGATAGTTTTAACCCTTGTCTTTTTGGAATTATATTTTTTTCAGAGCTTATGCTGGCCCAGAAGTGGATGTGTGGTCTTGTGGCGTGATTTTGTATGCTTTGCTATGTGGCTCGCTTCCTTTTGATGACGAAAATGTCTCCATCTTGTTTAAAAAGATAAGACATGGTGTGAAATGTGAATCTATGCATTTGCAGAAAGAAGAGTTATGGGTGTTTTTTTTTAGGTTAAATTTTTGTTCTACAAAGAGGGCTATGGGTGACTTCTTTGGGTCTAAATTAGAACGCTAAGAGAGTTATATATAGTGAATTTTCTTAAAGGTTGTTAAATTAGTAAATAATGTGTGTGAGAATTGGTGCGTTAGTTGGCAGGTCTAGCAGAGAATGGTAAGCCTAGCAATGTTCAGTTGGAGATATCTTTGGCTATGCCTCTATAACATAAAAAGAAAGATGGAAAAATGTTGCCGTTGGAATTTATATAGTTGTTAAGCCAGTATGTAGATTATTTCTCTCTATGACATGAAATGCTTCTTTTTTCTTTTTGGTTTAAATTACTTTTTTTTTGTTATCTGTTTGCCTGTTTTTAGTGTGTGGTATTATTATCTTTTGGGTAAATACTCTCAACTTTCACCCTTTCAATTTTTTTTTTTTTGGGGTACCTTCTGCCTCTATTTTTTTTAAGGGAGTGTGACTCTTCTTTTCTTTTTTTTTATTTTTTATTTCACATTTTTATTCAAGGGAATTATACGTTACCTGGCCATCTCCCAGAAAATCCTCGCAGCTTGATTGTAAGAATGTTGGTAGTGGATCCTGCCAAACGCATTACAATGAAAGAGATACGGTAAGTTTGAGAAAAGAGAGTGGAAAAAAGTATAAAAAGTTAAAGCAAGATTGTCTTGATTACGATTACTAGAAAAGAGAAGCTGTGCGAGATATTAGAGAGGCGAAATTTTTGCTCATAAAAGAATTTATCAAAGTGAGATATAGAGTGTACATACACTGTACGCATTAAAACATAATTTTTGTTTCTTGAGATTTTTTTTTACTTTTTAAATATTTTGATGGGTTTTCTTTTCTTGAATTTTGATTTTCCATGATTTTTTGATTTGTTTGCCACAATTTTATTTTTGTAAGGTGATTCTTTTTATTCTCTTTTACCTTTCTTGCATATTTTGCTTTGTGCTTTTATTTCTACTTGGAACTACAACGTGACGTCTAAAATGTGTATTTGTTTGTACAATTCCTTCAGCCGGCATCCGTGGTTTAGGCAATACCTTCCACCTTATCTCTCTTCCGCTGTTCTTCGAAGTCCATTGCTAAATTCTGTGGATTTTTCTATTGTAGAAGAAATGAAAAAAGTGAGGAACAGAAATAGGCAGGAAAACTTTTGGAGGGAATGCTAGACAGAAAGAATTTTATTGAAAAGAAATCATGAAAATAAAGTGAGACGTAATGAGAGGAATTGTGAATACTACTGTTACAGAGAGTACAAGAAGGTTATTAGGGAAGCTGCTGCGACTGTGTTAAAGTGTAGTTTTGGGAGGGAAAATGAAAACATTTCAGAAAGAGAAAACATTGGAAAGTAGAAAGATTGCGAGAGTGAAAGAACAATTTTGATAACAACGACTACTTAGAAGCTCACAAAAAACGCATGAAAAAGTGCCACACCCTCTGAAATGCATGCCCACTCTGTTCTCTTCTAATAGGAACTATCCTTGGTTTATATATTTTCTTCGATTTAGCTTAGGATTGCGTGTGTTTCCTTTTTAATACTGGGCTGCGCATAGTAAAAGAAAAGGAGTTAGTTGCACGATAAGGAAAATAGGATGTGCCTCTGTATTCATGAGAAAATTGTATTCGGATGCATGTTTCTCACTTTTATAAAATAAATTTCGTGTGACCGTACTTTATATATGATTTTTGCATGTTTGATTTTGTGAAATACTTGCTTCAAGATGGGATTTGAAGTAGATGCTGAAAAGTTAGAGATTGTTACACCTGTGGGTTCATTCTCAAAACATGAAACTGTGACATACCAACTCCTGGCTCAGAGGCGCATACAGCAATCTTCTTATTCCAGTAAGGCTAACGGGAACGAATATATAGGAAGAAAAACAATTTTGTTGCTACTAGAGTGAAAAAAGTTACGATGGAAATGTGGGAAGGATAATGCAAAAATAACCTGGAGAACGCAAAGAATGGGAATAAAGGTTAAGAAAGTTAACCAAACAGCAGCATAAGTTTTTCTCAAACTACAGTTTGAAGTGTAAACTATACGTGGGGCATTAAATGCAGGAAAGAGTGTGTAAAGGCTATGCTTGTGATGTGGAATGAGAAATAACTTTGAAACTTGATTCTTCTCTACAAATAGAAGGAAAGAAATTGGAGAGAGATACTACTATGAGTAGGATAGAGAGAGAGTAAAAAAGAAAGTGGGAAAGAAAGAAATATGGGGAGGGGGGGGGGAGAGACGAGAGAGAGATTTGTATGATGGGGAAGTAGGCACTCCAATTTACTAGGAGGAAGATACTACTATAATAGAGTGAGGTAAGTCTATTGAAATGCGATAGCGTTATGAATAGATTTTTCAAGGAAATTATTTACGCAATCAATTTTTGAATGTAAATTATTATTCTTTTAATGCGTTTTTGTTTGCATTGTTTGAATCAGCTATGCTCCCATATTATGCAAAAGATTTACCAATGGTTTTCTCGAAGGAAGCTCAGAAAAAAATAAGCTCCATTATTTCTGGAGAATCCTTATCTCATTATGGCAATTACGAACCTTCTGTACGTATAGAAGAAAAAAAGGGATTCCATTTATTTTAGTTTTGATTTCAATGAAAAGGGAAGAAAGGCGGCTTTAAGAATCGTTAGAGAACGGAAGTAAAGCATGAGAGTAGGAGGTAGGGAGGAATTGGAAGCCTTATTCAAAAAATTGGGATGGAAACGTAGTTGAGTATAGGAGATAAACATCGAGATATATTTTTATAAATGAAATGAAGGTGTGAACAAAAATAGCCAAGAAAATTAAAATACAGTCTATCAGAAAGCATATGTATGAATAAGGTAAGTGGATGGACGATGTGTTACAGTTTTTCATTGATACATAAAGCGAAATTTACTGCACAGTTTTGGTATTGCAAGCTATGTTTTATCTACAGAGTTTCAAATGGAAGTGCGTGGAAAGTTATTTTTATAAGCACTGCAATCGCATGATTTTTTATTGTAACTAATTTCTACCGGTATCTTTACGCTAGAATCTATCTCTCTTTGCTATGTTTTTCATCTTAGCCTTTGGTTTTTCTGTCT
Source organism: Cardiosporidium cionae (assembly GCA_015476325.1). Taxonomy (NCBI): domain Eukaryota; phylum Apicomplexa; class Aconoidasida; order Nephromycida; genus Cardiosporidium; species Cardiosporidium cionae. The sequence goes on along the minus strand of JADAQX010000130.1, from coordinate 55,123 downwards.
TCTTCCCCTTCGTTCGATTTGTTTACTGTTTGCTGTACTATGTTGTTATCCTGTTTTGTTGGTGTTTTGAATGGTTCTTGATCAGACATTTTTACCTTGTACAAGTACTAGCCGTCATACCTCTCCTCTACAAATTCATGGAAGTCCTATAGATTATTCCCCAGGAAATCCTGCCTGGGCCACCTCTCGGTGGAAATTAGGGGTAGAATCTATACTAGATTCTGTATCCCTTGTTACTACGGTACAAAAAGGTTTTTATTCTATTTTTTCGTCATTTCTAGTCAATACAGATTTGTGTGCGTTAATCAATTTACTTTGAATGAATTTGTAGTTATGAGAAGATGTTGTTACTACCAGCATTTTCAATTCTCACGGTGTACTGCTTGGTGTCAAATAAAAATGTTTAGCGCAAGAGTTTGGGTTGTAAGATGTACCTCTGTTGATTTTACAAGAAATGAGAGGAAAGAAAGTGCGCAGCCCTCTCATGATGTGGGTTTTGGGTGAAAATGAAGTTTTCAATACGGAATTTAGCAATGATTACTAGAGTGAAGATTCTATTCTGAAATTGTCTGAACGTACCCTGTTTCTTACGCATACTATTATGTAACAAAACCCTAGTGGACTCAAGCGCAGGCGGGGTGCATTAGATTTGCTAATCTTGATGCAGCGAAGCATCGATAGAATTTCTCTTGCAAAAACGCCTACTACTGTTTATTTCTTTTATTGCATGACTTCACGTGAAGGTTTTGGATACTCTGAAGGCTCTTATGTATGAATGGTTTATGGTGACACCCTACAAACTTCGTTGTCGTCCCATTTCCACATTTTCCTCATCTAAAGGTGCGCTAGTTTACTAGAGGGAAATTAGGACTTTGTTGAAACCATATTGTTTATAAAATACTAACGAATGTAGTATTGAAGCTTTAGGAGCGAAAATATTTGATAAATTGTACACAGCGCCAGCACTGGATAAATTCCAACCTTTTCATTCCATGTAAATGCTTTAAAGTGCAATCCGTTGCATTTTTTCATGTGACAAATTATCATGCGGATGAACAGAGAAGGAGCGCATTCACTCTGGAGGGAGCTTTAGATTTGAGCTGTGGAGATGCCATCGGAATTGACATCCTTTCCTTTGATTTTGATAAAGGAAACAGATTTGAACAAAAATTTTTAATTTCTGCCTTACTCCGCTGCTAAATTTTTTCCCTCTATGTATCTAGAAGAACTTAAGTATTTGTCCAGGAGAGTGGTTTTACTTATACTCGAATTGTAGCAAAGTTCCTTTATGTTACTTGGTTTTGTATTTTTCTATAGTGGGATCTTCAGAATTGTTACCAGACCCTCTCCCTGCTCATGTGGACTCTTCTGTTGTACCAGCTGCAACCTCAGCTTCCTTGGATCCTGGAATGCCTTCTTCTACTCTCTTTGGTGAACGAGAATTGTCTTCTAGCGAACTCTATCGCTCACTTAATCTACCAGAATCCATATCTGCCTTGGATAGGAAGCCACTTCCAGGTGGTATTATCCTCACTATCCAGCTGTATAAGATTGCTTCCTGTCGCTATCTCGTTGATGTCCAGTTGTTTGATGGACCATCCCTAGGTAATAACCCTGTAGATGCATCAATTTTTGTCTTCCTTTCTAATTTTTTCCATGGGATACTTTGTATGTTTATGGATATGTACTCTTATCCTCTGTTGATAGTTTGCTTCATCGCTATCTATATTCTTCAAGGGAAATGCTAAGGAAGATATTTTTCCATAAATGTAATAGAGTTATGTATTCTCACTGGTTTATGTACTGACAGAATGGTCCTTGTGTTATACAAAGTCTTTTTTATTATTTTGTCCTGGGCTTTAATCATGTGTTGGTGCGCCCTTGTAATTCTCAGGCTATGCAAACACTTTGTGTTGAAGCATTGAAACCTTTTATGTATATATATTATTACTTATTTCTGCCATGCTGTTTGTGCCTCATTATTGTCGACTACCTAGAAGGATATTTGGTTTTTTGTGGAAAGTAGTAGTACACATCGTGATTAAAAATGGCAGGATTGAACGCTTAAAAAATTGCTTACCGTTAGAAAATTGCTTTGAGATGATCTACGTTTGTTTTTTATTACGTTCAGCTTGTTTTTCAGAAGCGCTAAGAGTGGCATCGGCATTGTATTCCGCGCTAACGCAAATTCAATTTCAACAAACTCCTGGTGGTCCTATGCCTATTTGGTCACCCACTACTCCTGTCGTTTTGAAATCCTTTGGGCCGCATCACAGAATCTTCGGATAAAATATAATCGCGCTTTAATTATACTTGAAACAAGACTGTTTTGCAGTCTGCAACAGCAATTGTAAATTTTATTGTACTGGCTACGAGGTGTTACTCGGTATCTATAAGATGATCCCTGAGTTCTAGAAACAAGACATTTGATTTCAGTAACCGATCCAACATATAATTTGATCTAGATTTTGTTAGAAAACTCAGGCAGACTTCATTTAGTATACTCATACCATTTCACTTCCCCCTGTCAAGATAATAATTTCAGATGAATCTGTACGTGCTGTAGGAAACGTGGCAATCAGCAGATGTGATAAGTAAACTTTTTTTATTGTTTTAAAGTAATTCATGTGAAATACATAGGAAACAGACGCAAGAGGAGTTGACTATTTTCCACAATAGCGCCAACACTTTTGCTAGATGAGATTTATTTGGAATGATTGCATTCTTCTTCCCTGAAATTGCTGTCTGTCTGGCATCATATTCATACTAGTGGAAAAAGATTTTGTTTAATTCCCCTAAAATGAGTTAAAATAAAAGATCAAGAGAGACACTTTTGTGTAATTTATCGCACTTTAGTGCTGTTTCTCTTTATCAACGCAGAAAATCATGTCACCTAGTCTATTTTAGGTATGTTGCTGTCTTCCGTCTATAGATTTAGCCATTGATGAAAAATCATCTTTTATACATAGCCTTCTCGATAAACTTAAATTTTGTCAGTCTAACTAATGCGTAAATGTTTTGCATGAAACGTTTAAACGGTAAATCTTTCCCTTGTAGCAACTTTTCTGGTAGCATCCCATAATACTTTTTATGTTTTAATCTTCGTATGCTGCTCAGATCATATTTTTTCTTAGATTCTTTTAATCCAAATGCTCATTCTGAAATAGAAAGTATACCAAGGTTTTAAAAATTAAACAAATGTTTTTCCCCCACTGTATAGTATTATATTGCAATAATTCTTAGGTTTGAAAAATAACATATTAGCTGTTTTAAAGTAACTGTAAAGCATTTAATTTATTTGGATACAAATTCCCCTCCTTCAGTAAGGATAGTCCAACTTATCTTCATAGTAGACTCTGTAGGTAGTAACATTTTTACGTTAATAGGTTTAACATTTCTTTTTAATACCTATTTGATCATGGATACTTGAAATCAAAAACGAATCCCAGCAAAGATTTGACATGTCATTTTCAATGGAGACCAGTTACTCTTTCAATAAAGTCTTCAGAATTACATCAGGTGGTTTTTTTAGAATTGCTACAAAGAAAGTTCACGAAAAAGGTAAATACTACAACAAAACAAGCATTTAATATGATAAATAAGGAGAAACTGTTATTATTGCTATTTCACAATCATTGAAGATTAGTATCAGCAAATTTGCTTTAATATAGCATACCGTGTAAATTTGCATCAGAAAGGTACGAATTCTTTTTCTCGGTATTACCGTAACCTTTTGTATCTTTCGGATGGAAATGCCCTAAAATCTCTACCATGCATATCTTCTACTTGAAAAACAAATTTGAATAGTGACATAGTATAAGTAGACTCGTATAATCTTGCTTCCTATATTAATGAACCTGCCTGAAAATGATAGAAATGGTAGACTGAATGCTTGATTAATGTAAATCTAATCTAACTAACGCAAGTTGAACATTCTCATGTTGCAGCATGATTTCCCGTTTTCGTTGGATCTACTACGCATGCTTGGTAACGAATCGATACGGTTAAAATGCAAGGAAAGATAGTTATTAACGTGTACTAAAGCATATCTAAGCTAAAGCGAGGGAAATATTTCTTCTAATCTCCATTTGGCCATGCAATCTCCTTCATTGACTTGGATCAAGCCCCCACAGGGCTTCAACTTTCGGCGTGGCCCAATTTTGTTTTACAGCAGTTCGCCAACTAGAAAAATGACGGAGAATGGGTACCACTGCAATTGATTTCATCATCTTTACTTTATACGCCACTTTTCGATATAGCTTGATGTTGCTTGCCCCGATTGACTTTCATATCAGTAGAAAAAGATTTGCTCGTTTAGCTAAATTTGCTTTAGTTGGCAACCAAAGTAATGTTTTTCAAATGTAAGTTACCACAAAAGTGCATTTGTTTGCAGTAGTTATGAACAAAAGTGCTTGTTGTTTTACTGTTTCACTTGGAAACTGTATGACTGTTGAATCAAAGTTGCTAAGAATGTAATATTGTCTCGTCCTAGCAGGACAAACGTTTATGAGAGTAGAAAGCAACGAAATAGTAGAAGGATGGCAGTTTATCACGGTAGAAAAATCTTTTTTCATGTTGCGCATCATTTGGGTTTCTTTGAGTGACTTTTCACAGTGCTTTACGTCGAGATGAGTAACTCTGCTTTGCTTGAAGCGTTCTGTCGAACTGGACCTACAGAACCGACGAATGAAGGAAATGGTATTTTTCGCATACGCGAAGGAGTGTTAAACCAATGCGATAGGGTAGAATTCTTCCCTATTCCTCATGAGAGTGATTTGTATCTTTCAACCTCGGTTATACAATGTGTGCGAATATACCAAGATGGAGCGGTTCAATCTGGTGTTGTTACTTCCTTAATGAGAATTGCCTCATTGCATCTTACTTACGAGGCGGAGTCCATTTCATCTTACTTTCACCTAGCAGTAAGTGACGACTTATCCCAAGAAATCTTCGACCAAAGGATTGAATTGGCCCATATAGCACTTCTTCCTTACGCAAGTGATCGTTTTCCGAAAGAAGCGTATTTACGTCGTTCTGGGTGTATTGATGGTAGCTACTTCTTTGATAATTTTCTTGGAGATTTTTTTAATAACTGTGGAGATAAATTCTTTTCTATCGGGTTACGATTTGAGCATAAGAATGTTGGATTCTATGTTACTCATTGTTGGCCAAAGCGTGGTGGAATTGTAGGTAAGCGTACGCATGTCCATTTAAGTGGTTCTCCTATCCGAAGCGTTCCTCTTACACATGTCACTCTTCTACCTATTAGTTCAGATCTACCTCCGATATTCAATGATTTCACAGCTTCGCTTCGCAGCGTTGATTCGACAGACCCCAACTCTCGTTCTCAAAGTTCCGAGTCACAAAGTGTTGCGATTAAGCAAAATCATGAAAACAGCGCTTCGATGTGTACTGTTGGCGCTCAACTTTTTCGTCAGTATGTGTTTCCAAAACTTGGGCAGAAACAGCGGGTGGATATAGTGTTAGGTGATACGTTGCAGATGTTTTCACAAGACTTTAAGGTCATAGCAGCAATGCCCGTTGATAAGGGATATACTTCAACAAATACAGCAGTATGTATCAAAGGATGCCGTGTTGTTTCTTGGGATGAAGTCCACCTTGTTCTTAGTTCCAACTGTATTGAGCAATCCCTTTTGTCTGTTTACATCAGCGATATGCGCCTCAGAGCATACTTTTTAAAAAACTATTTAATGCATTTTTTTGAAAGTGGAGAACGCATTGTGTGGGAAGGTGAAAAAATTCAAATTGGAAAGCTATCATTTTTTGTTCGGAGATGCGTTTTTAATGAGCTTAATAGTGCAAAACCATCTAGTGTAATGTCCTCTCTGCAAGGCACTTACCTGGGAATAGTTGCTGAACAAACTTCCATAATCTTGGTACCGGGAGCATTGAATCGAGCAAACAATGTGAATGAGATTACTTCAGCTCTTTTGGGCTTGTCGTGCAACCACGAAACATCTTCTCTTTTCCAGATTGAAGATTTTTTAAAGGGGTTGGAAAAGTGTAAGTATGGGGACCAAGTGTTGCATAGCATTCGCAATCGTATTGACGGATCGACTTCTTGTGAATTTCTCAGTGGATCTGCTGTGATTGATTTGTGTATTCGTACCCATCATGCAACGATGAAAACATTTGAAGAGAAACGCAAGCTAAACAAGAAGCTTCTAAACACTACAACAGAGTGGAAATTCAAATCTATGAAAAAGACTGGCGTTGAGAATACTGATGTGGTCGGAAATAGCGCCACAGAATATGTACATAAATGTACTATATGTTTGGAGGATTTTGTAGATGATGTCAACGTTCGCTGCTTACCCTGTTGTCACTATTTTCATTCAGAATGCATAGAGATGTGGCTTGAGCGTGGAACAATCTGTCCATTTTGCCAATTTTCCTTTTAGAATCACTAGTCTCGAATTGTTTGAACGTTTTTCTTCTCCATTTGAATGAAATAAAAAGACCCCAAAAGTAACAGTTATGTCAAAGTTTGTCACACTGAGCGTACAAAAGATGTCTTTTAGCCACCATCACAATGAAACGATTTGACCGTGGCGATGAATACTAGGATATTGATAATATGTTTGATCAAATGTCGACATTCCTGAATTTATTGTTGTGTTTGATGTCATTCGTTTAATTGGTTACTGTCCCTAATGTATTTCCTATTTATACAAAGAAACAAGAACTACCGTTATAGCTTTGAGCAAGTACGCTCGACAAATCTAGGCTTTTTTGACGTGTAGTTCTCTGGATATGCGAGCGAAAACAAGAAGACTTGTAACAGATGATTTTTGTCTGAGTAGGATAACGCATTTAATCTGAATTAACCAAGTGAGAAAATGTAGCAATGAACGAAATTACCTGGAATAAATTGTACCTCACGTATTTGGAAGTGTTTGCATCTGCCTGAAATTGAGCTGTTGGAACTCAATCATGCTAAAGAAAATGGAAAGCGGTCTTCGTATGAAGTAGGTTCTATTAAAAGGGTGTAAATGAATTGCCTCATTGATTTACGTTATTGTTACACAAATCCCTAATATTAAAATATTTAGCGCTATGTCCTACCTACCTCATTAAAATAGGAGTAAACGCGATAAATTTTTTTTGCTGCTCTGACACAACTTTGTGCTAGATGACGCTGAATTGGCTCTCTTTCACCTTTGAATTTATGTTTAGGTTTTGGTAGTTTTCTCCTACGTGTAGTACAAGTAATTATTGTTTCAATCGAAGCATCATTCGCAGTTTGAAGGCTCGAATCTAAAAGAATACGAGTGCATTAATCCCCTTCGTACATTTTGCTAATGAATTTCGATCAAATCGGCTCTGATGTTTTGGGACTAAAATGACCCTTGTTTAACCGACCTAGCAAATGTGCAAGACGATCAGTGCCTCTCGAATAACCAGAAAGGTGCTAATAAGGGCAAACATTGGAAAGTGATAGTTTAACTGAAATTGTGTTATGTGATTCAAAGTCGCTATCATGCGTCACTTTCTACACCCTCGCATTCCTGTTTATAATATAAAGAAGATACACTAAAGTGCGTTTTCAATCTCTATGGTTTCTATTGTTCCAAAGAGACCTGCATTCCACTCATTGTCTAATCAACTATCAACGGACATTATTACGATATATCATTCTTATGTCGTAGGAAGTTGTTTAACATTACCAATGCATGTTCTCTTTTCATCAATTACTATCTAATTCCGTTCTACTTGAGAGAGTGGGTCACTGAAGTAGCCGTGTGATACGAGTTCCTTTGTAAATGACAAAAGCATTGCGGAGTGAAATCCTCGTGTCTTTACGTACAAAACAGCTGCCAGAAATTAAGACCGTTACCGACTGCAGTTTCCTACCATGTACTACGTCGGATGTAATGAATAGTACAGCAAACCACTAACTAGTGCCTTTTTGTGTTTTTTATCGTCGCCTGGGGTGTCCCCAAAATGTAAAGTTGCAAGTGATAGCGGAGCGGTTAATAAATGTATTTTTACTCATTTGTAATGTCTAAGAGTAGAGCCGCATTTTTTTATTAAGAATTAATGAAATGGAACCATTCTAATTGTGAAATAGTAGCAATTTACAAAATGCACTCATTCTGGCAATACATCAAGGTTTTTTCTCACTCCCCGTTATCGTTTTAGGAGAAAGATGCGCAACCGTTTTTTATCGTTACATCGAAAAGATGGAATCAGGAAAAGTGCTAAAGAATATACTAGAAAAAAAGACATTGGGCAACTTAAGGTGGAACAAGCTTTGAAAGTGTTGTCAATATATCCTGAGATTTCTTCTCAAATTGCCGACGATTTGACAATTTCACCATATACCAGAGAAGAGCCGCTGCTGCCAGGTAAATAACTCGAAATTAGCCTTTAGATTCCTTGAGAGGCATTGACGGATATGTTTTTCACCATTGAGACGACTGCCGAATTTACCTATAATGCTCTAGGTTTTCTCTGGTACTAAGTGGAATTTTTTTCGTTGGAACTACTGTTCTCCTTTGCAAGTAGTTCTGTCCATGAAAAATTTGCAATTAATTTACTGTTTTGTTCGATGTGTTAGAATTGTAAAAAATAGTTCGAGGTTGGCTATTAAATTAATTGTGCTTTTATTTAGGCAAGAACTGACATAAATGAATTCTTATTTGTTTCGTAACACGTGATCACTTTTAAAAATATGCTTTTAATTCTTGGCAAGCGTTATAGTCTCAGCTCTCCCATGCTAGAAAGAGTGGAGTAGAAAATGAAAAAGTGCATCACTTAGTTAAATCTCAACAAACACACACTTGTATATCTTACGGGCATAAAACAAATGTTTCTACGTTCTCCTTCTCGTGAAAATTTATGGCATTTTACACAGCAAAAGATGTCTTCATAACCATTTTTCTTTCAGAATGGAGTAAAACTCTTTTTTACCAAATTTTTACATTCGTCCCATTGTGTGCGCTATCTTTCGCCGTGGGTATTATTGTTGGCTCACTTGTTATCCGATCTTCTGTGATACCAATATCATTTGTAGCTGCGTTGAAATCATATAGCAATAATACTGCAGAAACTTTAACACTATTTACACGTTCAGATGGCATCAGCAGTAGCGAAATTCAAGGTATTCTACGAGGGCATTTTAATCTAAGCTTGAATATTTATAACTCCGGTTAGTTAAAAAAAACAAACACATAAAACACATATCTTTTCATTCTCGATAACCAGGTTTATCGTATGAGAACACTTTGGATGACTTATGTTGATTTTGATTACGTTGGATCATACATACATGTCCAACTTTCCATTATCCATACTGCTAAAAGGGAAGTTACATGTAAATACAAGTACCGTATATACGAACTTCCTACAGGTTTCTATGTCAACAGTGAATCTTCGCTATATAGTTTATCTTACTTACCATCATTTCACTTGGGTTATAATTCTGAGACTCAATGCTACCCCAAAACCGCTTTTCCCGTTTCAGGCAATCCAGTTCAATCTGTCTTGAACACTTCGAATGTGAAGAAATTCTACAGTACGCAGCCGCTAACAGATGGATTTTCTGCGACTATTTTTGGAAATACATGCAACATTGAGACATTGGAATATTTTCGTACGAATCAATCCATCATCAACTTTGCCTACGCAGATTCCACAACTATCGATTCAAACAAGTATAAGCAAGACTCGCAATCATTGAATACAGCAGGATTTATCAATGCTAGTCCATATTCTTTCGCCCAAGTTCTGTTTCCAAAAAACGCAATGCTGTCTAATATTAATCCGATGCTTTTAGTGAGTACAATTCAACCATACGTCATTGGTATTCAGCCCGGATTTAATGAAGTTGGGTTATCGGTAACTATCAACCATGAGATTCGCAACAGCCCAACATTTTTGGATGCGCTGAAAAAAGATTGTCAATTCGGACGCGTATACTTCCAACTAGATAAAACTTATACTTTTCTTCAAACATTTCTATACTCATCAAATTGGGTTGAAACAATGCTTCAACCTTTCACTGTTAAATGCAATCTTGAACTTATACAAAATTCAGAACCTTGGCCATTACTAGGAAAATCATTCGCTTCCCAGCGCGCCGACTATGATTCCATAATACATATTCCAATTGGATGGAAGCAGAATGAACTGAGAGATATAACTAATGTTTTTTAAAGGATGTCCAACAGCACACAAATGAAAGGAATAGGGCTTCAGAATACTTAGCTCCGAACACGTGGAAATGCAGAGTATTTTCTAATTGCATGCTTTGCCATTTTTCGTGTTAATATTTTTTTTTGTCAGAACTCTTGCTGTGCAAATTTTCGGGGAAAGAGCTTTTTATAAGCAGTAGAACAAACATTTTCATTAGTTTTTTGTATGTAAACTAAAATTGTTGCTATAATGCACATGTTGCATTGACAAGAATAACAGAAGCTTTTTACCAAACGTAGCTTGGTTGTTCCATTTTAAACAAAAGTTAAGATGACAAGAAAGCAGAAAATGTTTTATTAGCACTATTTTGACATAAAAATCATGGTTTGCTATTTCTTACTCAAAAATTTGACTGTTAAAATTTGGTAAGGCTCAGTACCTTCTTCAAAAATGAACGTATTCTCTTCACCTGCAAAAAATTGAAAGAGACGAACGGTATAATGTCTTGGAATTGTTTTTCTTTATATTTTTATAATCACGTTATTTGAGTCAATACTTTTCAATGTCAATAAATGCCAATCTTACAATCATTTCATGTGAAAAATTGTTTGGGTAAACTATAACAAAGCAGGATATTGTAAGAGCATTTATTTAGTAATTTCACTACACAAGAAATGTCGCTTTATTTTACACAATGTGATACATCCTATGAAGACATTGAAGAGACCGGAACAGCTTTTTATTTTTTTTTAGCTAATCTGCAGGAGAGGATGGAAAAATAGTGTTCAATTAAAAGTCTTAACTTCATTTATCTTCAACGACTACATGAGGGTGCTCTTTCGTGCATCTCAATCAGAAGAATAGCAAAAGAGTAATTTTACATTATTTTGGAGTACTCAGGAAATTACAAGGTAGAGATGTAACTTATTTTAATTTGTATAAACATAGGAATCCATTGTGATTCCAGCTTGCAATTGTTTAAATTAATTTTTTAGTTTAAAAGGAAATACGTTAAAATTTGTAGGATAAAATGAGAACGCTTTTCCTGACAGACTACATTCTTTGTTTCAATTTCCCATTTTTTCTTTTTACATGGAATTCTTCTCTTCTAAATGGAGTTACATGTATTCTTGAAATAAAATCAGCGCTACAGAATTAACTTGGCTGTTGAAAATTATGAAGGTAGGACGCCATTCAAAATTTTGCAAAAAAGAGCTGTCGACTTATTTAATTGTTGGATTGACGTTTTTAATTTTATTGATTAAATTGGGTATTGCTGATCTATTATAATTGCTGTGTTCCAACGCATTTACCGTTCGAAAACACTTTAAATTCATAATCATTCCATGCTTTGGAGAGAAATACACTTTTAAAAATCAAGTATTCTTTGAAAAATTAACGATACATTGCCTAAAGAAATTCATTATGAAAAAATAGCAAGGCTGATTAAGTTTTGTTGAACAAATATTTTGTCGTCGTATCATATTTGCTAGAAAATTACACTAAAACCAATTAATGGTAGCAGCTAGAGGTTTGAATAAGTTAATTTACTCCTATCTTCATTTTGTATTTAAATTTTCCTTAAGCTTATCTATTTGCTTGATTTGAAATTTCATGAGGAAAAAAGTGCGACTATGGTTACTATTTTTTTTTTAAACGCATCTTACAATTAATTATTCTTGGCAAAAGCTTTGATTAACTATACGAATTCTTTATTGCAATACTTTCAAAGCTATGTATTGTAAAGTTTACCAGCAATGTCGCTTTTACGAACGCAGCTGCTGTTTTTTGTGATGATAACAATCTCTCAAAATTGCATGGTTGAAGGATTTTTGGATTCCTCACGAGTAACAGTTTGCACAACGCTAAACGATAACCTTTTTAATAACTCATCTACCAACAACAATTGTGAAGACCTGCTTACAGGACAAATACGCCTCCAAAGTAATGAGGTAAAAAACTAATTGAAGTAGTTGTTGGTCTAAACATTTTGCAGCAGCATAGATTTTTTTTCTCGTTGGAAATACTTGTTTATTTCTCGTCAAAGTGTAGGTATCAAATTTGTGTTTCAAAGATTTTGAGAGCATGTTTATATTATATATACAAATAACTCATCGGAAATCTGATAGGCGACGAAGGCATTAATATTTTGCTACAATTCATTTAAAATGACTAGGCAAGAATAAAGTAATACAATTTTTTAAACGGAATGTTGCGCTGCAGGAATCAAATTTTCAGTTGCAAAGTAGCAATATCTTAAATGCCACCTCAACAGACTTCATTGATCCCTCTAACACGGGTGTTTCATTCAGTTTAAGCAAAGGGAAAGTGAAATTCACCTACCCATTAGTGTATGAGCTGGTAATTCCATTCTTTGCTCAACCTTCGTTTGCCTAGATCTACATTACATCTCCATAATCCTTTTCTCATAGCTTTAAATGTTGCAGTAACACCAAACTCATTTATGTTATTTTCCAGGATGTTTTTGAGGACTTCACGGAAGACGTTTTTCTCTACAACAAAAGTGTAGTAGGCAATGATCCAATTAAATACTGCTACTTTGTTGATCGAGATGCATGCGCAAACAGCGGCAAATTACCAAGAACGCCAACAGGAGAACTCTTACCATGGTTCTACGGCCGGTGCTGTTGGTGTTCTGAAACCACTCTTTTGGGTAGCACAATTGATTTCATGCGAGCAACATTTTCCTGTAACATACTTGGTAAATAATCATTAGGTGGTATTGCATAGGTGTACAAGGGCAATTGACAATTGTACTAATATTTCAATTTTTTGCTTTCCGTCTGAGACGGCTTAATTTCTCAACATTTAATAAATTGCGCATATATAAGATTTGGTTGCTGGAAGTGTGTGGACATCAAAGTCATGCCCCAGAGTGAGTGATTCCTGGTACAGTGCGTTGCGAATTGAAAACCAACCAAGAGTAGACTCATCCATTAACGTTTCCTTGGAATGGTGGGGTAAGCCTTCTAAATTGAAACTGTGTCTGAGTTGGGTTTTTTCCATCGGGGTTTTAGGGTACAAAAAATAACTTACAGCATTTAAAAGAAAAAACGCAAAAACGTTACCTTTTCTGCTGTAGCTTCAGGCTATTTGTATGCGAATTTTATTATCTATTTTACGTTATTTTCTTTGAAATTATAAAAAATTCCTCATTTTGCAGATGTACCAAAGGATTCAAACACACTCCTTAATGCTGCTGTGCTGCAAGAATGCTTGGATCAAAAATCAAGGAATGAAGTTGACAGCAAGACAGATTGCGAACGTGTGCGCTATGTTAAGTCTGGGCTCATTTCCCGGCAGTTTTCACTCAGTTCAGCGCAACCTGAAATATATGACGGTAAAACAGAAAAAAATGAATGAAGAGAAGTAATGAGAACTGTATTCTGTATTTACAACAGCAAATTTATTTACATGAAAAGTTCCCTTACCTTTTAAAAACATGTAACCAGCTGAATTTGGCGTGCGATTACGTCTCGTCACAAGCTATCGACAAATTGAAGAGGTTAGATGCTATTAGTTTAGCCAAACTAGCTTTCTTTGCAATCCGTATTCTTCAAAAGTGAGAAATTCAAAAAATTGAAAATAAGAGTCACAGTGCCTTAGTGGTAATTTGAGGAAAATTGAGTAAATAAATTTTTTAGAAAAGTTTTGCGAGTTATTGTTTTACCAGACATTACCAGACCTAAGCGACCGCACAATCTTCATCCCGTATCTTCTCTTCCATGGCAATAATTCTAGTTTCACAGTGGGTGTCTAATCTAATCGTTCCCGAAATAATTGTCCTAACTATACATCTCGCAGTATTTTTGTACTGCGCTTGAATGTTGTATGAAGTCTTTCTGCATTCCACATTATAGGGTTGGTATTTTTAGACAGCTTCAAAATTTGAAATTCCTGCACCTTGCTGATTCCTAGACTCTCGCAATCTGTCATTGGAAGGGTTGTTGAGTTACACGATTCGTAGACTAATTCATATAACTGCAAAAAATGATTTTCACAATACATAATCTAATTTCAATATTGTATTGCATCTTCTTCTTTAGATGCTGGCGTTACTTGCTCTGGGTCCAGCTGCTTAGAAGATGCTATTTTTTTATCCAATGAATACGTCGATTTGACCGGGAACACATGTGACAAAGTGGGTGCATCCACCACCCTTTGGGGAGACTTACAAGGGCGCTTTTGTTATCACTCACCAGGAACTTGTATGGGCAACCAACTTAGTTCTTTTCTTAAGGAACACCAGCAACTTAAAAAAATTAATGCGGAATCTATTTATGAAGTGCGTCAGCGTAATTCTGCTTCATTTATAATACAAAGACCCGTCTTCACTGACTGCGGGGATGAGCCCTTTTTTATGAAGGAGCTGGACGTATTTTTACGCACTCCCCTTTGTCTACTACTTGCCTCTGTGTCGTTTTCATTTGGTAAATGCTGTGTCATTTAGCCAACAAAATTATATGGCGAATCACCCTCACTGTCATACAATACATTGATAGAAGAAAATGGTAGTTCAAAATCAAGCCATATCCCACGTCTTCGCTTAGAGTATCGGCTTTTGCAAAATCATTTTACTCTCATTGATTTTGAAATTAGAGCGCACTCTCTCACGTGGGTTCGTGCGCTATCACCGGGACTGATTGGCCGCATCGAGTGAGGACATTGAAATAACGCTGGACTTTGTCATCTACTTTTTAATTTTAAACCTCTATTTGTGAAATACCGTACCCATCTTTCAAATAGAAGCGTTATTGCTGTTCTAATGCTTCACATTTTTGGGTGATTTTGTATCTTGCTACAAGATGAAAAAATTGTTGATAAATTCATCCATGCGTAATGTTTGTGCGGAAGCAACATACCTAGCTTACGCATCTGTTTTTGCACAAAACTTATACTTCAGTAGCTTATGTGAACCAATCATATTTATTTTCTCACGTTGGTGCAAGTTATGAATGCTCTCAACAGACCTGCAATTTTGACGAGATGTAGCCATATGAACTGGGATGGATGCCCGTTAAAAATTTACGTGATAAATACAGGTGAGCATTTTTGAACTCGGATATTACATTTGAAAATCTAGCACACCTTTCGTAAGAATCAAATTCCTTGTGGCTTTTCCAAATTGAATATTTGTCAAGTAATTGTGCTACACTGAAGTGCACTCCCGTCTTTTGTAAGGCTAACGATAGAAACGTATTAGAAATCTTCTTTAAATTTCTTCGTAAGCACCAAATAATTTAAAATTCTTGTATATCAGGGATGATTGAAGCAAGATTTTCGATTGAAGTGCCTCGTTGCTTTGCTTTGAACACCTCTGTGTTAACAAATGATGTGAGAAAGAATTCTTTCTGCTAACGTACTATCGGGTCTACTCGAAATTTGAATGGTCTTAGTTTGAATGTTCTAAAAGTGCTTTTCATCTCAAGGCCTTTTCTGTTTTGTAACTTTTTATAACAAATCCAGTAGAGCGTTGATGTGAAACGAAAAGATTTACATTATTGTTACTGGACGATGTTCTAATCTAAAAACTTTACTTTTTTACATTAAAGATTGAGCCATTCAATCCAGTGGGTGGAATCATCTCAGTTGGAGAAGATGCGGTATTTACGCTTATAGCAAAAGTGGCAACACTTCAACGTGGAAATTATAGTTGTATTGCGCAACTTTTCGATGCCGTACACAATTTAATGGATGAGAGATTGTTTTACGTCAATACTGATGAAACTACCGTGAGCTTTTGTTTGAATAATTGGACTATATTTCTAAATTTTTGTGTTTACAGTGCCCCCATATTTATCATTATCAAAAATAATCATATTTGTCACATTTTGTTAGTCTACTTCTTGTTCTAACTTGGCTCACTAGCTACAAAGAATAGAATCTTTACGCAGAATTACATTATTAATTGTTTTATCACGTGAACTTCTTGCAACGCAAGAGCATTTTGATATTTTGAAATACAGCCATCTTTTCAAGGGTTTCAGCGCCGTGTTACTAGTGTTTTAGTGAACCTTGCTGGTTCTTCTCTTTTGGTGAGCTATAGTACTACTGCTATATATATAAAGAAGACTTGGAATAAAGGTTGACAAAATTGTTCAATAATTAGACAATTTCATATTCAAAAAATTTTGCATTACTACTTTCAGAGTGAAGATTTGACAACGTCAAAAATAGATGAATTTTTCGAAAAGGATCCATCCCAGGGATTGGCCAGTGTTGCCCAAGCGCAGTGCAATTGTGGAATTAACATATTCTGCATATTTCGTGAAAGTCCGTTACACATTTTAGGTCATGTATAACAGTGAAACATTTTGGATTCAGGCAATGACTTTGTGTAAACAGATTTCTATTTGATTTTACTCAGCTAGTATTATGACACGAGTAAATATATAACAAAGCTTCATTCTGTTGCAATGCTGGTTGAATCTGTTTCTACAGTTTCTCAATGCGTTGCAAAGCTTCTTAATTGGATAATTCCTGTCATCTCGGTATTTGCCTTTGTAGCCGCTACAATATGTTTTCTTCCTCTTTGTTCTCCTCTGCTCCGCTTTATTTTTTCTATTTTTGGAAGTTGTACAAGCTGGAATCGAGAAATAGGAATTAAATTATCACGAATGACTAAAGCATCCAAATCTCTTCAACAAACAACTGGGCTGGAGGCAGGAAATTATTCTGTTATAAAGATTGCAAAAATTCATGATAAAGAAATGGCTGTGTAGCGTAGCTCTTCATGATATTTTTGTTTTCGTTCCGCAGTGAACATACAAAAGATTTTTAAGTGCTATAACAAGTTAGTAAAGCATATGTGAAATTACCTCAATCAAGCCATTTTTTAAACAAGTATCAAGCAAACGGCTTATCTTTTGCAGTAACACCTTTTACTTTTCAAGTTTCCAGATATATTTGCAATATCAACAGTGCACTCTGTCTTCATTTTATGTCTGGCACATATTTGAATTTAACATAACCACTTAAAGGCTATCTATTTGCAGCAAATTTCTTAGCTTTTTGCATAAGCAGTCATAATATTCATTGAACTAATGAAATGATCCTGGCGTTAAATTTCGCGATTCACCGTAGATTTTACTTCTAAATTATTTGGTGCTACTTCTATTTTACAAGAAACAGCCATAATTAAAGTTGTACTAAACAAAACCACAAGCTTGATAGAGGAGAACCCAATTTTGTGAATCCGACGTCTTTTCCAATTTCGATGCTCCGTCTGTATTCGTATGCGATGCAGCAATTCTAAAATGAAAATAACGATTCCTTCTGACGAGAACCGCCTTTACATAATAAAGGAATGACTAGCAGGTAGTAAGTCATATTTTCTTCTTTACCAGTACTGTGGAAATACAAGCATTCCTTAAAAGCAAACCATTATTCTAATTCTTGCTTCTTCGGAAGTAAAACTCTTTTTTCAGCAACATTAGATACGTAGATCACTATTACATTACTTCACAATTAACTATCACACTCAATGGTTCAGCTACACGCATCTCGAGTTGCTCCAATATGAAATTCGTATGGAAGGTAGGCAGAGATCAAAATGAACGTGGCTTAACACAAAAGCAATTGTGGCTTTTAGTTCTCATCCAACACCTGCACAAGTATCTCATAATTCTAAAACTAGTTCTAGTATAGAAGTATAAACTAAAATGGTTGCATTTAGTAAAAATGCTTTTAAGAAATTCTTCCATGATTGCGGTTCTACTAGCAAGTTCCAATGTTTCTGAAAATGCTACACAAAAAAGGTGAAAATATTCGGAAAAACGTAAACCGTTACTCTCTTTTTAGAAACGAATTGCGACGCCGCATCTCTGGAAACAAAATTCACCTTCACGAAACTAAAAGAGACAGAGCATTGAATTAAATACTGTACTGTATGCACCCTTTTAGCACGATTTCGGCCACAGTCAAACTATTTATCAAGACCTCCTTCGAGTCGAAATGGCAATTGCATATGAAGCAGCAAACATTGCACCCCAATTGACCGATGTAATCAACTTTGAATAAACAAAAAATACAGAATACTTTGTATACGCAGCACAGTAAAGCAGCAAGGAAGAGAAGAAGACAGAGTCACTCTGTGGTCAATCCATACGTATGGTATAGAAAGCAAGCATTCAAGGGTTCAAATCGAACCATTTTATTGCAATGGGGAATCTATTTTTCAGGAATTCCATAATGCGTGCGTCTATATCACGATAATACCGACACATGACGGCGTGCCAAATGTAAGCTGCACCTTTGAAATTATCATGTCCTAGCCATAAGAATAAGAGACATTTCATCTCCACGTAAAAGGGCGGAAAAAATGCTATTAGGGAGAGGTGGTTTTCAAATATTTGAAATCCGCAGTAGAGAAGCCAATATATCAACCAGTGTATGTACTCATTTACATCTGACAATGTAGCTTTATCGCTTTGCTTGATAGCTGAGGAAATCGTAGTTGAAGTTCCTGTGTCTGCGATTAAAACAAACTTTATTCTCAAATTATGCATGGAAAAACAAAACAGCAAGTTCAGCCAGGGAAATGCATCGACACTCAATCTACCAATTTATGCGCGAGCGTACACAAGGAGTAATACAATGAAGCACTACTGCAGGCGGAAAATCGCGAGAAAAATGTTTTTTTCTTATTATCTGTTTACCTCCTGTGGATTCCGGGAATACACCCGCAAGTAATCGTAGAGTTTTTACAGCAGGGTATCCAAATGACACGGCAATGTATAAAATTTGCCCAATAAGTGGAGGGAAAAGGGAAACCATTTTTTTCAAGAATGAGCGCCGAGTTAAATGTAAAAAAATTCAAAAAAAGGATAAGAAATTAAGATGAAAGCAATTGCAAAAGTCTGGAACAAGCCTTACATGGAAGCATTCATTGAAAGCAAATTGTTTCGAACCTAGTAACTTTCTCGCTGCTGACTGCCATAAACCAACAGGGAATAATTCAACTGCTACATGTTACGAACTCATTGACAGGAAGAATACGAGGAAAAAATACAATACGGATAGCTTAAGAATTGTTGCAATGCATTGCCGCTATTAGTGGTGGATGCCATTTATCTGGACCTTTAAACCAACCATCTCTACGAGCGGTCATGGATCTTAACAGGCCCCCTAAACTGTGTGCAAGGAAGTAGTACTGCGGGAACTATTGATACCGGTAAACGAGTGATTTCCGGGTGGTATTGCTCAAGGCTTGCTTAGCTGCCTTGATTTTTATGCTACGCTGCAGTTGTTTTGCAGAAGAGGTTCCGGTGGCGACGACAGTAACCGCACTTGAATCTAGCGTTTAAAGTGTAGCAGATTACAAATTTCAGTTAAAAAATAATGCTCCTTGCGGTAAATAATATTCCATATACAAATCAACAGCAGAGTAACGTAAGCCCCAGGAACACCGTCATTCAACCATTATCCTTTTACGTTCATTCCCTGAAAATGTTGAAATATTTGGGGACGGATCATAATAAAAATAACCTGCTCCTGTTATTCCTGTAAATTTATGATCTAACTAAATGCTTTGATTGATCTAATCTTCGCCTTTTGTTTTCAGTAGAATAAATTGTGAATACAACCGCTTGAAACCTGAACCGGTACAGCGAATTTCAGGATGTAACACGCAATTAATTAGTGTTCTAGTTGCACTGTTTATAGTAGTTTCCGTAATTTATATAAGTGAGTTTCTATTTTCCTTTATGAATTTGCAGGATGAAGTTAATATTGTTTTTATTTCAATTTGTGAGTGTTCCTAATATGCTCAATATATGAGGCCTGTTACACGATACAGGAGAGGAGACTAAATAGTGCATAGCAATGGTTTACTTCTTTTTGTTTTTGCTCATACCTTACCTGCTCATTTTTACCTTGTTCATTCTTAACTAACTTGCTCATTCCCAAAACCGCATTGTGCTTGAAACTAGCTAGATGTATAATCTTTTTCACAGTCCCATTGCATCAAGATCTCTTGTCCTTTATTACCATTACTTTAACTAACATGAATCCTATGAATTCATTCTGATATTTAGAACATGAAAAAATTAATTATCGGTACCCAAATTAGGTCAAATTAAATTTGGGACGTAAGAGAATTTAAGCTGGCTTTCAGCGTATATTTTCACTTTCTTTCATATTTCATATATGATAGTTTGGGGAGCGGAACAAATTTTATCTCCACACACCCTAATTTTTAAACGATTAATTCTATTATATTCAAGAAAAGTAGAATACGTTTCTTTCATAGTAAAAGTGCATGCAATTCAAAAAATTTGCTTCTGTATAAAAATAGGTTAATCAACTAACCAGTTTCGAAAAACATTTATTTGTGAAACGTGATAAAATTCCTAGTGAAATCTCTACAATTTTCTGTACAGATTTGCCAGTCGTATTTTATCTCGACTCCGGCTACACAATACTTATTAGATGTTTTACTGAGTTTTTGAGCAATTTCGTTCTAAGAACATGTATAACGTACGATTTCACTGTAGCTTCGTTTAGGTTAACATTACTCCTATCTTTAAAACACTCTCTTCAAGTAGAGAGAGGAATAGACTAATCCTACACAATAACTTAACCTCTCAAGAAATTTAAGTTAATCTAATATTCATAAACTCGTAAAGCAGGGATCTAACAAAACTCCTGAACTAATCTGTCACTACTGTACGCATCATTCATATCTTACGTGATATATACAAACAATGGAGGGTTCACACCTCCACTACACTTTACACAGCTACTTACTAATATCGTTCACACGAATGGTAATTACTAGAACACTCTCTACATTTTCTACGGGGAGGGAAGGTAAGAGTCTCAACTAACGTAAAACTTCATGGTCTCAAGCATTACAAATGACGTAAAAGATATCATCAAGAAGAAGACAACACAAAAGATAAAATTACTATCATTCTAAATTGAACTACAGAAATACTCATCAATCTATAAATGCAACTCATTGGTCGTGAATGGAGGGAAAAGGAAAAACAAACAGTATAGAAGAAAAATAATAATGATTGTACAGCATCACTACTAAAAGAAAAACAAAAGAATCAATTCAGATCGCTCCCTCTCCTTTTACACTTTTCATTTCACTCTTACTGGGAGGCTTCTTACAGCGCAAGCATTACCCGCATGCATTCAAGAACAGTCTTATCCGTTTCACTCATTGTATAGTGAAGCTCAATCTCCCTGTTTTACCACCACTACGTGATAATAATAAAAGGAAAACATAATACTACTGCTACTTAAGATCTTCATCATGCTATGAAAATTGAGATTAGGTAAATCAATTGCTTCGTTTTAGACGCATCGTTACACCTAGCATACCTCATGCAATGAAAAGCTGGGTTAGTTAGCAATAGCATTATTTTGTATAGGAGCAATACATTGCATACGTGCATCTTCAAACTTTCCACTTGGTTCTTGCTTCAACCAATAATTATGTTTCTAACAGTGACGGTAACTCTTAGTTCGTACAATCTGGCTTGTAACCCCTGGTAGATGAAAACGAACTGTCGTTTGCAGTATTTATTAAGCATATTTTGATGACACACAATTCAACGTGATGTCTCGAAGAATTTTTAATTATTCCGTATTTCCCCGTCTTCTTGTAGCAAATAGAAGAGATATCAGTTTGAACTAGACATGATTGTTACTTGACATAGCTGTTAAAACGAAAAAACTAAATGCTGTTGCAATGTATGATTAATGTACCGTATATTAAACTTTAATTTTTAGCCTTTGGGTTCAATGGATGTAAACGTCGGTTTCGTGAACCGTGTTCTGCCAGTCGATTTATGATAACTACGGCTTATGCAATGTGTTGAACTAGTGGAATTAATTCCATTCTAAAGTTATTACTTTGTTAATTGCTACTACTCCATGCGATGGTTTTACGAGAATGTTTATATTTAGTTAACTACTACTTATCCTAATCATAATTACCTGAACTACTATCCTTACTACCTCCTAATACATACAAAAAGAAAAAGGCATAAGGAAAACAGAAACGAAAAAAAAGTAAATCGACCCTCTCCCTAACACTCATTCCCCTCATCTATTTGTTACTAGGTACGTTCGATATTAGTTACGTTGGCCGGCGTGTTTCTTTGTAATGCTACGTCCCGGGTGATAAGGGGAACGGCATAGGCGAGCTGCCGTAGCATCGGTAATAGAAAAAGAATTGATAGGAATGAAGTAAGCAAAAAGGTGGGAAGGATGAATAAAGGAAATAGGTGAAAGGAAATATATAAACGCTGAAAAAATTCCATACGAAAATAATACCCTTGTTACAATGGGAATGATTAGTTGAATTAAACAGACTCAAAAGTGATTCAAAGTAGTTCCGTTCTAGTAATAACAGAAAGAAATACTTTTGATAGTACAAAAATTACAGTGGCAGAGAATGTGATGACTTTATAAAACTAATCAGATTAATGAGACCTAAACGCGTAGAAAGAGAGTGTTGAGAATAGGCTGAATTGTGGTTTTTTGTAAGGATATTGCTTTAAAATTTTTGATTTTGGTTGCGTTGCTTCCCACATATTTTTCATGCAAAAATAAATAACAAAGTTTGCTCTTGTTTTCATCAAACTGGAATGTAGCAGTAAGTTCATGCACAAGTTTTAGATGTGGCTTTCATGGCAACACGTTGCGTAAGTTTAGGTTTTTTTCAATGGGTGTGACATGCCACGAACAATCAATGCAACATTGACTGGTTATACTCTTCCCATTAAGCTTTAAATACTTAGGATGCGTATGCTGTAATCAAGAATATGTAGAAACAGACTTACCTTTTGTCTGACGGCACGTCTGTTGTTATACTAATGTTAGTCGACGTTAATAATTTATAAAACAATAGAACAGAAACCATTATTCCGGAATCATTTATATCTATCACGTACTCACCTATACTAGCTGCTGAAATTATAAGTTGTTGATTTAAAAGCAGACCATCAGCTCTTCATTACATAGTGCTCAAACAAACAAGCACTACGTAACGAATAGGATCAAATTTTTTTCAGTATCACCTTTTTACTTTTATATACCATGAAATCAATTTTCATATATCACTTGCACAAAAAAATACTGGTCTGTCTACTTTTGATTCCTGTCAATTATTCTTCAACGGAATGCTTTGTTAGGCTACCTTTATGTCTATTTTAAATTATTGTAAAGGACTATAATACACAAAATTGTCCATATGACCAACAATAAAGTATCACAAATCAGAAAATGCAGTTGATTTGTCGTGTAAGCCTAGTTTAGGTTTCAGTGATGCACGTCTCTATGTAACGATATGACATTTTAAAAGTGTAATTCATGTAAAATAATGTAATCGCTTTCAATATAAAGAGTGACTGCTATATTCAGTTTACTGGGCCTATTAAGTTGTGTGGTTTTCTAGGTTCTGTGCCATTCTTGCTTAGGTAGGACAAACCATTGTTTGACAGCCGCTGTAGCTGCTCTTAATGTCGTCATCGATGGTAGCAAGAGCAAGAAATGGCAATATGCTTTGAAAAATAGCGACCAGTTGTAACATGGTCGTGACATTGAAAAAATTACGCAACATGTGCTTTATATTGCAGTTTCAACAAAGCAGTATGAAACTAAAAAATGTTATCAAACCGCTCTGCCAAAAAAATCATGTAACATACATTTTTGATATTAAACTGGTTATGCTTGTCTTTCACGTTTACCTCCTCCGGCATATTTCGCCATTCTTATTTTCTTTAAGAAATATACTATTTTCCACACAAACATTTCAATCAACAATTATGAGACTTTCTTTTTGAATGTGTTTGCTAGGCATAGAAAATCAGCGTAAAAGAATAAACAAAAATCGGTCAAACTTGTATAGAAACTTTCTGAATAATATTGTAATAAAATGACTTAATATTCGTATTGCCAGTAATGAGCAACAAAGAGAAATATAAGAAAAACTTACTTGAAGGAGCTCTTAACCAAAATTTAGAGTCATTTGCAAGCAGAGATAGCACACTAATATTTGCTAAATGAATATTTTCTCAACGGATGCTAGCTATCCCTGAAAATGAGAGGGCATTGATCTAAATTTATGATGTATCTCAATTAAAAGCTAGTATAGGCATGGATGTTGAAGTATTGTGGAGACGAGTTGACCTCAGGACATTCAATGATGTCATTACGATTGCACCACTCGAAATTTAATTAAAAGCAACAATATTACAAATGCTCTATACATGAATGTAAAATATCAAACAATGTTTTTTCCTTTTATTGTTTGCAAAGAATATTCGTTGATTGACTAATCTTTAGTGAAATACACAAACTAAACTAATATTCCAATTGAAATCGTAGCGGTGTATTTGTTTCTAAAGTAATAAAATTGAAATGACTTGGCTTGGCTATGTTGTCTTCATGTGGCATCCCAAGTAAAAATATACGATTTATCTGCACAGTGTCATAACTTTTAATTGAGTGAAGCCACGAAGTAATTTAATCATGCAAGCTATAGCATGCAGTAGTACTTGTATGATTACGTCATTAAAGCAAGACCAAAAAAAAAGCATATTTGTAAGATTAAATGATGCTTGCTATGGCTTCTGCTTATTGAAAGAAATTCTTACCTAGTAGTATTGCATACGCACTTGCCTTGCAGGAAACTAATTCCTTAATCAAAGGTAGAGCATAGCTCCGCCTTTTTCTAAAGAAACAAATTACTTGAAATTCAGTAGGGAAAAAAATCAGGTAAACTCTTTAGCATGTTAGAACCCTGCCTCATGTTGTCGTAAATCCACTTACTTTCAATATTCTGCGATGTGAAAAAGACAAATAAACATTCTATTATACTCTAGCCTAAATACCCATCAAGGGGAACATTCCTTTGGCTTTTGTTGAGCTCTCTATCAAAAATAAAAATTTAATGGAGATTTCAGTGATATTCCTAAAAAGTTGATTACTCCCACTGCATTAGCTAAAGACAGCACGGCTGCTGGAAAAAACGAAAAAATTTTCTTCCCATCTTAAAGCAATATAGGATGGAGCTTGCAAAAAGAATGGGATTTTCGTTTGTTTCCAATTTAAGGAGACTGCAAAAAAATGCTTAATTTTTTGTTCAGGAGTACGCACTACAGCCGCATGGCATTCCTAGTGTAACGCTTGCAACCCTTTTCGAGTTCATTTTTACCGGGCTGTTATCAAGTCAGTTGCACTACAGTTTACTGTAGTTATCACTGCATGCTTAACCCTGAAGCACTAACTAGCATTTGATTCTCAGTAGCTCAAAAAGGGTATATACATTAGAATTTATATTGGAATTGTCTTTTTAAATGGTGGAAGCTGAGGCTAAAAAGTTCAATTTATGCAACTTAACCATTAACTTCTCTCTCAGTAGAAAAAATCTTTTTATTCACTGCCTATAAATTTTCTTGCAGCAGTAATTGCTTGTCAATGATATTAAAACCTTTAAAAGTGAAGCAATTTTGATGAGATCGAGTGATTCATGGAGTTAAATTTTTACGTAGGGTTTTTCTGAATTTTCGATAAAGGATTGCAAATGTCAATTTTTTCTAATAAAATTTATTCTCTTATAGTATTTATTCTTGACATACACTGTAGCAGTTTTTCCACTTTGTGACTCTTAACGCTCTGCAGAACATGAAAATGATAGTTATACTTAGAGCTGTTATAACGCGGAGTTAAGCTTCAGCACTTCACCACTGAAGAAGCATACTAGGAGAAATTAAAGTTATTTTATGTTCTGCTTCATCATCGGAGCATTGAAGGGTGGTTGGTTACAGCTATCTGCCCCATTGCATAACTCGAAACTTTTAAATACCAAGGGCATGGTTTCTAAAATAGGTTTTCTGAAAGGAATTTTACAACCAAATGCTTACTATATAAATATGACTTGTCAAAAAGCAGGAAGCTAAAACAAACTACTCTATCCACAAATTTTTTATTAGAAAATAACTTCTACAAAGTAAGCAGTTTTAAAACACAACGTAATGCACGTTTTTATTCCTCATTGTACGTGATTACATTCATTTATAACATAGAAAAGAATTGTAGGCATGTATATCAAGAATGCCACATACAATTTTTAAAATATTTTAAGAAATAATTGTCATCGATATTTGCTTTTTGCATAGCTGTTATTTTACAAAGCATTTAGGAAAACTCAAGCAAAATGGCAAGTGAACCTTTCATTTCGTATAATCCCAGTGTACTGAAGAAAAATGAGAGAGATATCGAAAAATCTTCTGTAAAAAAAGAAAATTCTGAAAATGAAAATAACGAGGCACTTCTACTTAAAACAAAAATAAGTAGCCCTTCTAGATCAACATACAAGAAAAAAAAGAAGAGTTCAACAGTAATTGTAAACGTCGCCGCAGGATTAGATGGATGTGACGACCAGCTGCTTCCTTCCAGTTTTCGAGCATTGGAAGTTGAACTTAACTTTCATCCAGCAATGCTTGGACAAATTACCCTTGTGCAAACATTGTGCTTAAGTATTGCTAGTCCAATTTGGGGATATTTGTCTGATAAACATTCAAGAAAATGGATTCTTACTTGTGGTGCTTTTGTGTGGGGTGCTGCTACCATTGGATTGGCTTGGGTATCAGAAATATCACAAGTAAGATTTTCTGAGCATATCACAAAGAAAATAACTAAAACTATGGGAAAACTAATAGTTAACGTGGTGGTGTCTATCTTTAACATGCCTACAAAGAACTCTTTCAGCTTTCCTTAAAATATCAAGTGAAACCAAAGGCTCTTTATTTTTTTAATGTTACTGTGGATAAACTTTGCTGCAATGCTTAAACTTAGTGCTGAGAAAGCTGTAGTATTAACATAACAATGCATAATGTATTTGAAGCATTATGTGGCATTACAGGTTATGCTTTTGAGAGCACTAAATGGGTTTGCATTGGGTTGCGTTGGTCCAATATCGCAAAGCATCTTGGCAGATACAACTAGCGAATCAAGCTTGGGTTTTGCTTTCGGTTTAGTTCAACTCTCGGCGTGCATTGGCCGTCTACTTGGAGGAGTTGTAACAACATCCGTTGCATTCCTGCCAGTTGGAAACATACTGGTCAGCAGTTACAATAGAGAGAAATTTTTTTCCAATTCAACAATTCTATAGAAATAGTTCAACCCTGTAATTTTTTATTTGCATTAAAGGCATGGCGGTTATGTTTCCTAGTAGTTGGCTGCTTAAGCATTTGCCTTTCACTTGTAGCCGCAGTTTTTATGAGTGAGACACCTAGACTGAGACAAGTCAAAGCTACAATGATTCCAAGTGAAAATGGCTTGCTCGAAGTTTCGAAAGTGGGATATTTTGAGCAATTTAAAAATTTTGTCAGCGAAAGTCTTTTGATACCAAGTGTAATCGTTGTGGCGGCGGAGGTAAGCAAGGAAAGTAGAATGTTTTTCTTAGCTATTTTAGAAATACAATGTTGTTTTGAATAGACTAACAATTTTGCACACTGACTTAGATGTCAAGGAGAACCAAACACATAGAATCTTTTCTTGGGTATTTTTGAATTATTTATACATGCCTCGAATTTAACTCTAACAGGGGGTGTTAGGAACTATTCCTTGGTCGGCCTTCAGTTTTAATACGATGTACTTTCAATACTGCGGAATGTCAGATGTTCAAGCAGCTTTTATCACAGGTTCCCTTTTAGTCGGTGCTGCCTTCGGTGGAGTGATTGGTGGAAGACTAGGAGATATAATGTACAAGTGGTCTAAGAGCCACGGTCGCCCACTCATCGGTGCTTGAAAAATGAAAATTTCATTGCATGACAGGGTTGATATGTGTTACTTGTACGTGTGGACAATAATATAATTAAAAAAGTTGAATACAGTTTAGATGAATTTATTTTTTCTCTCACCTGTTCTCACATAACAGGGCAGCTGGCCATATTTGGGCGTGTTCCTCTTGTAATTTTCGCGTATACATTCATTCCGAAGCAATCAGAATATTTTCTAGCATATTTCATTGTTGCTCTTTTAATCGGATTGAGTTCTATAGCGGGCATTGCAGTTAATAGACCAATACTTGCAGATGTGGTTCGCCCAGATCAAAGGGGAAAAGTTTTCTCTATTGTAAGTCCTATCCTATTTTTTGTGACTGTCAACAATGAAAAAATCACGCGCTGCTTTCAACTCAAACTAGCTTATTACTTTTAAATCGCCGTTGCTGGAAACGGCCCAATTTACGCTGATACTGAAACTATTATCTAAAAATGTTCTACTATTAACCCTCACAATGGAATGCATTCAACGAATGAATTCTTTTTAGTCTGCGGCAAAACCCTCCTCATGATCGCGTACTCCTAACAAATTCTGTTCATCTTGTGCGCAACAGATTGTAGCAACCGAGGGAAGTGTCGCAGCCCTACTAGGAGCCCCTCTTGTAGGTATTCTTGCAGAAACATTTTTTGGTTATCAACAAACAACCAAATCGATAAGTGAAATGGAAATTGGAGTACGAAATGGAAACGCAGTTGCCCTTGCTCAAGCGTTACTCTATCAAACTTCAATTCCCTGGGCAATATCTTTTTTTCTCTATGGTTTACTTCACTTTACATATGGTAAGACCAAACATAAACGGGTCCGTTTCCGTTATATTATTCAGCAATGTGGAGAGTCGTGTTTACTACATTCTTGAGTTAGATAGATGTCTTCACTACAGGACATGATCTGAGGAAAATGAAAGACATAATCGAAGAGGAGTTCGAAGCTACAAGTCAGCGAAGCGAGTCTTCGGAAGAATAGATGGAGATTACTTTTTCGATATCCGTAAAAATTTGCATCCAAAAAAATAGATCACGTAGTGTATTAAACTTTGTGAAAGAATAATGTGAAGTAACAAGCAAACAACAATTTTGCACATTACTATCTATCTCCAAAACAAACTCATTATCTCCATCGAAAAAGAAAATGTTTTTTCTCTTCTTGATCTAGTCTCACACTATTGCAGAAATATCTTGCAATAACCTGCAGTTTTAATATAATTATAGTACTGCGCAAAAATAGCACGGATAGTATATTAGTATGAGCAGATAATAGGCATAATCGTACTACTCCACCGTTCTCTCCGTATTGCTGAAAATGTGGACTATCGCATCGCAGTATATGCTGGTTAGCGAAAGAACTTGCGGAAATCGCTTAAAAACCGTAGTAACTGGTGTAACGATTCGAAGAAATGAAATCATATGAATATGTAGCATGATGCAACTGTCAAAAATTCGGAGATAGGGAGTAAATAGAATTGTTAATTCATAGAATTACGCTATAGCTAAAAACTGTAAAAAATTCTTACTCGTTCTGTAGCGTCATTGATGATCAGTTTGTTTCACTATGCATTTGCCGTTCAATTAATATATCGGCAGCATAAGGACCAATAGTGACTTCTTCCCGTGCAAAGAATTGCTGCGTGACCGATTCTGAAAACAATGCTTGCCTGTCAGAGCTTAGAATGGCTGTCACGACGGAATATATTTTGGATTGCAAATTGGAGACTTCCCCTGGAGTACTCCATGTACATTTTATTAAATCAAACTGCTCCATACCAGTCTGAATAGCCTGTAAAATTATATTTTTGAAAATTGGATGAAGCTACTATAGAGCCGTAGTCCCTATTGAAAACTTTTTCGATAAGTTAAAAAAGCACAAAGCCAAAAACAACATTACAAGAGCTCAAATGCAAGATACTTTTGCTAATACTCGAGAGCATGGTGTAAATAAAAGTTTGTCTTCTAAATAGTTTCGTCTTTCAGGTTATAAGCAAGTGGAACACCAACAACACTCTCCATACTACATACGAAAAAGGCAATCATCAAAAAAGAGAAAGGTTTAACGGGCGCATTTTCACAGTAGGCTGCGTAACACAACTGCAAAAACAAGAAAAAGCTATCTGCCAGAATATAAAAAACACCTGGAGCGCAGGTAAGGATAGGTGAGGTAAATTTAAACGGGGGCCATCAATGATATCAGGTAAAATATCATATTCTTCCCGATTAAACTGCAAAGGCAATTCTGGAAAATGTATAGCAGGTCGACCCAAGTAAGCAATAGCGAGCCAACTTATAAACCATTGCTTAATTTCGAACTCATTCGGTGGTTTAAACCTCCGCCTAGTATATCTGCCACTGGATTTCATCTTCTCCGGACCTTCCAACGATTCAGAGACCACCGTAGAATGTGATGAAAGAGGGTTAGATGTTACAGAAACAGAATCACAACCGAATCGCAGAACCAAAAGCATTCCAAACAATTGCAGATCATACATTCCAGCTAAAGTATACGCAAAAATTACGTTAGAAAGCGGAAAGATATAATCGTCTATTTCTTTTTTAAAAGTTTGCTGCAATTGCATTAATCCTTGCTTTAAAATTCGCTTCACACAAACAAAAAGTTGATAAGAATGATCATCACGTAGGTTGTACTTCGGGACTAACTCTTGTTCATTACCAGAAGCTGCCTGGGTATTCATCGCTTTCCATCCTAGCAAGTGTGAATCTAATTTGGACAAACTTAATAGAAGTATGCTGCAATCATAGAGACTAAAATGACCTGAATTTCTCCCAGGTGTTTCTACTAAGGATGCGTATCGCAAAGCTTCTAATATTACTCTGTGAACCAAGTGAATGGAGCGTATACGACCGGAGCCAAGTGCTCCTAATAATGCTAAAAGCTCAGTCAATTGATAGCTGTTGATGTTATCAGCAGCATATTCGCATAATCTATCAATAATTGAAAAATCCAGTACGTGTAAGCGTGATTCATTTATAAAATGCATACTGCCCGATTGGTTTTTACCCATACGTGCATTAGAAGGAAGCAATTTTCTCGTCGGTGTTATTATCGAAGTACTCCTAGAGATGCGATAGCTTCGTAATAACGAGCAGTAATACACATCTGTGAAGTAAAAGAGAAGCTGGCTAGTATGCTTATTAAGAATCTGATAGGAAGCATGCACATAAAAAAATCAACGAATTAATAAACTGTTTTGAGTATATCTATCGGTTTAATTCTTTCTTTCAAGTGTCTGTAATATATTTAAAAATACACAAGCTTACAACAGATGTAATAAAACAGTACTCTTATTGTTACCTTCTTAGCATTCAACAAATTGTTTAAATGCTGAACGTAAGGAATTAATAAATCATTGGGAATAACGAGGGAAAGCTTGTGCAGTCCCAAGGCTAAATTTGAAACATCTTGTGGAGTAAGGTCTTCCATTCTCCCAACTAGCGTTTCGCAAATATATTGATGAACATTTCTCCGCATTTCATCCGTTATCAACGAAACATTTAGAAGCTTCGATAAGAAATGGAAAGTGCAAATAATAACACGCAAGGAATTTTCACCTAGGGAAAGAAGCATAGACACGTTTCAGCATGCTACGATTCGTTCAACTCTCGTAAAACTACAGAACGTACCTAACTATTCCTGACAAAGGCTAGATCATGATAACAAAGAGATTACACAATACACATTTAACCAAACTTTCAAACGGTGGTACATGATTTGCCTTAGGCATTAAAAAGACTACATGAACAAAATAGCGCTGATGTAAACGTTTTATCAGAGAGTGAAGGCATCTCAACAAAAAAGGAAAAGTATCAAGTTAAAATTAGCGGGGATCATGTCTTATAAAATAAATTATGTCGTCATCTTATAAGCAAGTAGAGGCGATGCTATTTAATAAAAAGGAGATGCTACAAGCAATACCTTTGAAAACAGCAGATAGATTATTGGTAAAAGCTTCTAAAAACATAGGATCAGCAACGTGCATCTTGTACATTCCCCGAATCAGATTCATTAATTCAAATGGTTTGAAAGCATACAATTGCTGATGTGCGTGGCTCATGACCTCTCGTACAGCTGAGTAAATCTCCTCAGCAAATATTTTGTCACTGCGATGTTGCGGTAAACCAGCCACTTTTGCACTCTTCCAACGTTGTCCTTGAGTCGCATGATCTAATACTAGGCACTGACGTAGTTGTCGATTCTCATCACCTAATATCTCACCAGCTGAACGCATGAACATGCTTGTTTGACGAGGTAATAAAGTGCTACTTATTCCTTTCGTTTTTTGGATTAAATTTATGAAAAACCGCATATCAAGAACTCCCATAACAGCTGGAAAAGTACCAATACAATGAAAAACGGAGGATAATTCCAATGGTGTTATTTCATCCATTTTATCAATGAGATTTAACGATAATATACGTATCAGAGGACCATGAGGTGCATTTCTCTGTATTGAGGCGCACAAAACAAATTTCCTTTAAAGAAATATTAAGACAAAAATATAGTAAGTGTTGCACTGCAAACCAACTATGAATATACCAAAAAAGTACATCTGCCCGTCATATAAAATGAAGAAACAACAAGTCTACTGTGAAATATCAAAAAGTAGGCAGATAGAGTTTACCCCAGTGAATGGAACAACTCATTACCCCTAGTGAGCTCATCCTCACGGCATGTAAACAAATGGGCATCTATTTTTTTAAGAATTGCTTACATTAGAGAGAAAAAAACACCAAAGTTTACACAGCAAGACAGTGGGAAGAACATGAGCAGCAGATGCAGCAGACAACGCAATCCTTTCTAGCTGCTGATCACATGAGTTGGAGCTATTTAAACTTCTATTGCCCTGAACATAAGTAAGGCTTATCCATTGTTGCGGTGATCGAAAAGGAATGCCTCTACTAGATTCTTTCGAACTCAGTGTGTAGGTTTGTCGATAGCGAGGAGACTCTGCAAATTTTGAAAAATCATGTCGATTTATCGTCTTTATCACATGTTGCATTTGAACGGAAATACTCTCCACAAAGTCTGATTGGGAATATGCCAATGCTTGAGTATCGCAAGCATCCCACCCGTGAGTCCACCCACGGTTAGACATGCACTGGAATCCCTTAGATGCTGTTGCATAGCTACTTGCGGTATTGTAATATGTACAGGAAGCCTTGTTGAAAAGTTTCTGCAATTGGCTAGGAAAAGTCGTTTTGGTTTCACTCTTCCATTTAGCGTGCATTCGATTAAACAGGCGAATTGATTCTATCCATATGGAAGCTGAACGGTGACTTGGAACTGCACATGTTTTAGTTAGTGGTTGCTTGAAGAGTATAGAGCGACTTAAAACGAGTATGCATTTTAGCTCGCTAATGCAAGCATGCTTCATCAACTGACCCACTTGGAAAGACATCCTAAATTGGCATTCCTCAGGGGACTCGGATAGCAAAGAATGTTTAGCAAATCATCTTAACCATAAGCCATCTAAAAATATCAGTGTTCAACAAGCAGAACTAAAAATGGGAAAACTTGCAATGTTCGGTTTGCTGCATCACGGTAAGAAATAAAACCCCAAGTGTAGCGTCAAAAATAAGTATGGCGTCAATGATCACTGCCACCTTCGTAACTGAAACATGCGGAAACAACGTGTACTGTGTCATGCCTAGCCCATGCTTTGCCCCATATGGACAGCAGCGTTACAGGTAATATTATGTCACGAAATACATATGGGAGGCTAAGCGAAGAAGGAATTATCACTCCACAAAGAAGACATACAACATTCAGCGGGCACAATCAAAAGTAACAGACATAGAACTTCTTCGGACAGAGCTAAAAAAATCAAAACGCAGCCCTTGTTCTATTCAATGAAAGATTCCTGCAGAGCGGTAGATCTTGGCAGCCTGAGATATCCATTTTTGAAGTTATGACATCAGTATGAAAGAGTTTTAGGCACATGAATATATGTTGCAAAATAACTAGGCTCAATGATTCCATTCCATGGAAATAGAGTTGCAAATCAGCTGCTTGGAAACTCTTTGGAAATAGAGGTAAAACAACATCCATGTTAAAGTATAGCTGAATAAAAATGTTGGAAAAAAGGGAAATGCAGTTATTGCTACGGAGTTTGTCATTACTATACTGAATCACTGCTTCTTTTTAGCGTGGTTACATACTGGCGAAGAGGCAGCATTTTGGGTGAAACTGATTCGTTGAATTTAAACAGAGTAAAATGTAGTTATGCTTCGAATGGACAAAGGATGGAAATTCCCAACTTTTAACTATATCAACACTCTTATCGTTAAAAACTATTGTTATATCAGGAGCCGCGATTCACCTTTAGAAGTATTTTTCTTCCTTTTACTAAGAATGGACAGAAGTGAATATTTCTTGGTAGCACACTACTAACAACAGCAACACTCATGATTCCCTATTAGCATCACTATAAATTTAAGGCTAAATTATGCATGCCTAGGTAAGCTTTACCTCTGTAGGTGTGTATTGAATTGAGTGAACCCTCAGGCTGGAGAGTATCACGCTGTTCTAGGGGCGGGGCGTTCAGAATATCCTAATCTTTCATCTGCAGCGTTCTTTTCGGAGTTCGAACTTCATTCACCTTGATCACACTTGTCTCATTGGATTGTTAGAATTGAGGCCTCCCCAATCAAAGATTCTACTCTTTACTTTTGCTTGCATATCTTTTCAGAATTAGCAAACTTTATCATTCTTGCTTTTTTCCGTTTTACCCTTGTATATTTCTATAATTCAGACTGCTTTACTATCATGGGGGTAAGCTACTGTTTCTTATAATTTGCTTGTTCTGTTTTTTTGGCGAATTCGTGTATTTAAAGAATGGGCGATGAAATGAAAATTTAATGTCGCGTAGCGTTCTCGTGGTTGTTTTTGCAAGTTATGTTAATGATTGCTTTGTTTTTATTGTATCCTGTGCTCTCTATGCGCGTAATGAAACTCAAAGCTGAATATTCTTTGTAGCGTATTTAAGAGTAGGTGACGTTGCAGAATGAGAGTTTGGGCTGACTTGTTACTTTTTGGATGCAGAAACTTTGAATGTTTGAGAGTCTGCAAGATCAAGCTTTGTTTTTGAAAAATAGATTGTTTAACAGCTTTCCCTGTTCTACATGGAGCCTTTTCTTCTTGCATGCAGTAGTGCTAGCGCTGCATGAAGAGAAAAGTCAAGCTCGATATTTGTTGGGATAACTGCGTAAAGGCGAAATACCTAGATTTTTTTTTTATAATACTTTGTACCATTTGATTTGCTATATTGTAAGAGATCATTTTTAGAGTGCTAGAAGCTTTAGAAAAATTCTTGTGAAACAATAGTTGCGTTTTGTTTCAGCTGGATGTGTTTTCTAGATGATTAAAATTATAATTTACTTACTACGTCGTTTCTTTGAAAGGTTTGATACAATCCATTGATATTTTTCTATTGTAACGCCTGTGTTGTGGTTTTTATGCAGGAAAACTTAAAGCCTCATTTACTTCGTTTAAAGAGTGAAAGCGAATTGCTTCAGCAGCTGGAACACTTGAAGCATGAGCGAGCTCAGCTTCAAGTGGCGAAGGTTACGGGAAATATCCCTGCAAAGTTAGCCAAAATGCGAGTTGTCCGAAATGGAATAGCCCGCGTGTTAACTGTATTTAATGAGAAGAGGCTAAATGAAGCAAAAGACCAATTCAAGAAGAAGCGGTTCAAGCCTATCGAGCTACGCCTTAAAAAAACTCGATCCCTTCGAAGAGCCCTTACGAAGATCCAGAAAAGTGCAAAAACCCTTAAGTGAGTTTACTAATGTCGAATGTTTTAGTATTAAAATACTATGATTGGCAAGAGAAATGTATTTTGGAAAACAAAATTTATAGGTCAATACTCCATTATTTGTGTATAGGATGCCCTTCCTGCTCCTTGCAGGATATGTCTGTGATAACTTGTTTTTAAACCTGGAAGGCAATAAATGTTTTAAATGCAATACAAAATGTTTCATGTGCAGGGAAAGGAAGAAATTGGAAAATCTCCCCCGGCGAAAATTTGCACTAAAAGCTATTGTATAGAGTCGTTTTTTCTTTGATGCACGCAATGTTTCCTGATCATCAGATCTAGCTGTGAAAACGAACTTTGGGTTGAACTACGTTAAATACATTTAATTGAATACAAACTCTGACCGCCGCTTCTGCAATTACATTGAACCTCATTTTAGTGAGGCAATTTACTGTGCGCATGAGTGGGGTTTGTAGAAGAAAGAAGATGAAACTAAGAACAGTGGCCCAAAATTGCTTTGGGTTAATCTTATATCGTAAATACATAAATGTTAAATTTAGAAAAATCTGTCACCGTTGATTGCTAGTAAAATATCGACAATGCCTTGTTTAGGTGACATAAAAAAAACAATCATTCCCAGAAATTATTGAAGGGATAAAATTGATGTTTCAACACAAAAATTGGCATATGCCATTTACTTATGCTACAGCAAAAAAAGATGCCTCGATATTATTCAAGTTTCTGTTAGGTAGCTTTACTTGCACTGAAACTATTTTTCCGACAACGCTGTGGTTTTTTCGCGGCAGAATTTTTTGATTCTTTTTCATTCTTCTTTTGCTTTGCGATCAAACGGCGTTGCCTAAGCAGATCATACGCGGTACGTACTTCCTGTAGGTAGTCCGTCAACTCTCCTGAGTCACTTTTGTTTACAGTGGGATTTGAAGTAGGTGGGATGAGAGTACAACGATGAAGCTTGCTGAAAACAACAGCGCTAATTATATTTTTCCTTGAAAGCTACTAAGCGTAAAAATAGCTGTATTGTCGCTACTGTGATCATGCGTACAAAATCACATTGGGACAACGAAAAATACAGCATTATGTAACGTTTTTTTCTAAAAATCAAATTACACCATATTATTATGTAGCTTGCATACTAACTTTCGCATTCCGATCATATGAGGGCGTAACAATTCTGGAGGTTTTTGTACAACCTCGTTGAAGGGGAAGGAAGAATACGCAAATTCAGCTGTGTTCGTTTTCTTTGTATCAGTATTAGAAAACACAGTTGAAAAAGTATTCAAATCATGAGGGGAATTCGCATTAGAGTGCAATCTTGTAGCCGGGTTAGAACGAGATTTAAAATATTGCTGCCGTTTCTCCTTTTGCCTAGTTGTTTGCAATTTTCCAGAAAGCT
Source organism: Cardiosporidium cionae (assembly GCA_015476325.1). Classification (NCBI taxonomy): domain Eukaryota; phylum Apicomplexa; class Aconoidasida; order Nephromycida; genus Cardiosporidium; species Cardiosporidium cionae. The sequence goes on along the minus strand of JADAQX010000130.1, from coordinate 17,963 downwards.
TCTGGACTGTTGTCCTTGAAAATTTAATTCATATAAAACTCAATAATCCTATCTAAGTTCGATTGAAAAAGGCATTTAAAACTAGAATTAATACAAAAGAAGTATATGCAAACTTACAGTACGAAAACAAAAATGTAAAGCATGCAGCTAGACTCAATTGAAGGAAGAAAAAACTAGAACGAAATAAACAGACAACTCCATGCGAAGAAAGCTACCTGGCAATACCATCGACTCGTTTCGAAAAACAATAAAACGATTCACCGGTATTCCTTTTTATAGAATCAGCGGTCTCAGATTTATTTCGGCAGTGAGCTGCCCCTACTTCCTGTAAAAAAAAACGACACATTTTAACGGTACGTTGGGTGAACACCTTAAAATTGTTCTACCCGAAACCAGAAGACTATAATGAGATGTTTCTACATTATAAAACCGTTCAAAACTGCCGATCGACAATGGTTAGAGAGCCATTTTAAAGTTGAGGTCCTGCTCTCTGACTAGCTAGAATAAATTGGGCCACAACAGCGGAAAGGAGGGATACATAAACTTGACTTGTAGGTATGAATGACAAGTCCTCTATATTTCTCCTCGAAAGGCGATGCCAAAAATTAAAAAAAGTCCAACTGATCTATTTTGATATATACAACTACATACTGCAACTATAAAAAATACACCACTCTACATTTGGAAACATACCTTTTTCTTACGGCCTGCTGTCGGATAATTGTGAAGTGTGAAAGCATCATTTCCACCGAGAAAACGACCAGGTTTTGTTCCCTTTCGCTTTCTTTTGCGAGTAGGTGGGTCATTGTGTCTTGTGTCATGTTTAAGGCCCTTCCTCCTGTTTGGGTATCTACTCGTCGCAGAGCGTCGTTGGCTAAGTGATTTCATTACGTTGATAATTTTCGATAAATGAGATTAAAAGTCAGGGAGGGGTTAGCAGCAGAAACAGTTGGGCTTGTTTGAGTAACGTTTACAAGGAAAAAACCCAATTCGCAAAGGCTATCACCGTCTAAATTACTGATAAACCAAATTGCACCAAGCAGACTCCTCAGAAAATAACCTTCCAGTTTCACTTGCTTCTCACTTTTTACGGGAAGTAAAAGTTTCGGTACGAGTGTGTTTGGTTAATGGTACACTCAACTTACACCGCTATTCCAACAGAAGCTTTTTACCCACACCCAAAAAGTTGTGTAATTTTTCGCTAAAGAGATGCTTAATTTCAAAAATCAACGGAGCTAAAATTTCTGTGCCTAAAGGCATATTGTTTTCGGTTTTGCTTAATAGATTAAATATTTTGGTGTGAAGCAAATCAAAGGAATATCAGCCAACGTTGTCAATTACGTGGCTGCGATGCAGCTTTCGTCATTGTTACAAGTTATTGTTAAATTCAGAGCTTTAAATTTGTGAGTGGGTATATTTTATGTTACCCTGATTTGCCAAGTATCAACTTTTTGGCTGTATTTACATTTAGGTGTGGTTATTAAAGGCAATGGGGAAATAACTACTAACGCTTGTATTATTATTGATTTCATATGTTATACTACTGTTGTTGAATAATTATTCCATCTTATTTTATCAAGCGTATTCTTAACTTGCAAGTCAATTGGAAAATACATTGCATTCTACATCCCTCTCGCTTATTTGGAAGCTTTCTCGCGATCCTACGAGCAGATGTCCGCTCTAGGATTTTACCCCCTCTTCATACTAAACATAAACAAACCCAACCAAAGTGTCTGCGGAAATAGCATGCAGTCAACTACACAACATCTCTTAGTTCTCATACATGCTTTCTATATTTTTCTATCTAGTAGACGTCAGAATGTAAGATTTACTTTAATATGCACGAATCAACTCAGCATGAAAATTGCATGAAAGCGCTTTCTAATATTCAGCATCTCTTTCAATATTAATACATGCCGAGTGATCTACCCGGTACTTAACGCGGTTTCAGAAATCTTATTTCCCGAAAGCAAATGATGACTAGCAACTTGATTAGAATCTTAGATAATAAAAAAACCTCAGCTATGAAGATGTCAGTTATACAAATAAAAGAATTTGTAGGTTCGTAAGAGCTCCACCAACGCTCATTACCGTGAATGTAACAAGGTTATTAGTGATAACTGTTAGGCAATTAGCTATTACATCGGTAATGACCATAGTAGTTTAATTTATAAGTAGTAATGATCGCTAAGTAATATTATTAGGGACTAATCAAACCATCGGTAAGATAAACAATACGTACAGGCACAATAGGTGCAGAGTAGAACTTAATGTTAATCATATTTGAGTGCACGCGAAAATAATTAACGGTTAAAGTGCGGCAATTATTTTCCCATTCAGGGAGGTCGGTCTTTTTATCTATCCTATATATATTTTATTCTTTCAGTTAGTTAATTCTTACGGATGTGGATTTATCATCTTTTTAATTTTTCTCTAATTAGATGACACGTTATTTGGTCTCAAGGACCCTCCCTGTTTCATCTATAGATTTTTCGTTTACAATTTATGATAACTTTAGGCAGTAGAATGATATAAGGAATAACCTGTGTTTGATAAAATAAAATTGATCTGCCCTTTTTAGTCCCTAACTACCGGTATACTTAGTGGCCTACCCTTCCTTTCAATGCAGATTAAATTAGTTAGAGATAGATACTGTAGTACACAATTCCACTATTCCCTCCCCACTACTTCTCGGACATCAACCCAAGCCGGAGTCTCTCGAGACTGGCTAAACAATTAACATCCCGTTTACAGTGAAAGCCAACCGCAACTCAATCAAAAACAGAAAACGAAAAGGTTACGCGTCGTAACGAATAAGAAAAGTTAAAAGAACGAAAACTTGCATCAAAAATATTGTAGCGAGACAATTCAACAATTAAAGATAGGCAATACGACAATGTTATTAGTGGTAACTGGTAGGTAGTTAACTATTACATCGGTAATGACCATAGTAGTTTATTTTATAAGCAGTAATTATCGCTAAGTAACTTTACTAGGAACTAATCAAACCATCGTTAAGATAAACAGCACGGCAAGGCACAATATGTGCAGAGTAGAACTTCATGTTAATTATATTTGAGTGCACGCGAATCTAATCGACGGTTAAGTTGCGACAACTATTTTCCCATACAGAGAGGACAGTTTTCGTTTTCCTTTAGTTAATTCTTACGGATAGTGGTTTTTCTTGTTTTTCAGTTTTTTAAAAAGAGAATTCGTTACTTGAACTCATAGAATTTTCCTGTTTCATCTATGTGGATTTTTCGTTTACACTTTATGACAACTTTAGGTAGTAGAGTGATCTAAGGAAACTAAAATAAATTGACTTGTCCTTATTAATTTAGTCCCTAAAGCGCCTGTATATTTAGTGGCCTTTCCTTCTTTCCGACTTAGATTAATTTAGTACAGAGATAGATACTGTAGAGTACTATCCCACAATTCCCTCCTAACTACTTCCTTAATGACAACCCAAGCCGGAGTCTCCCAAGACTGGCTAAACGACTAGCATCACGTTTACAGGCAACTTCATATAAGCAAAACACTTCTAGAAGAGAATTCAAAGTTGGAATAAGATTAAAAACAAAAAGTTAAAAAGTTTTAAAAGTTAAAAGTAAATCTCTATTCTTCTTCGGGAATCCATGATAACTTCAGTTGACGTTTGCCATTCACTATTGTTGACATAATCTTAACTCACGCTTGCTCGCAATATTGCTTTCCCCGATACTAATTTGTGCCTGAATTGTCCGGGCACATCACCGAGCAAATAAAAGCGTGAAGCTGCTGATCTATTTGATAGGACAGGATATTTTGCCAATGATTAGTCATTAAGGCAATGCTACTCTAGTCGCACGCTTTCCTGATTGATGTGCCCGGACAATTTAGGCATAAACTATTATCGGGGAAAGCAATAAGGCGAGCAAGCGCAAGTTAAGATTGTATCAACGAGAACGAATGCTAAACGTCAACGGAAGTTAACATGGATTCAAGAAGAAAATATACGGAACTTTTTACTAAAAATACTTTATGTTTTAATCTTTTTTCCAATTTGATTTCTTTTGCTGTATCGTTTTACATTTACAAAGTTGCCTATCTTTAGTTGTTGAATTGTCTCGCTGCAATAGTTTTGATACAAGTTTTCGTTTTCTTAACTTTTCTTATTTGTTACATTGCGTAACCTTTTTGTTTTCTTTTTTTGATTGAGTTGCGGTTGGCTTTCACGGTAATGAGCGTTGGTGGAGCTCTTACGAACCTACAAATTCTTTTCTTTTTGATTCTAACATCATCATAGATGAGTTTTGTCTATAAATTAAAATTCTAATTAAGTTGCTAGTTATCATTTGCTTTCGAGCGATAGGATCTCTGAAACCGCGTTAAGTACCGGGTATATAACTGATTACTATCATTTGATAATTTAATCATAGACATTATAGTGTGCCTAGTCTTTCAAGACAGTGGAAAACTTGTTACTTGTCTAAATTTCAATTTGCTACAAAAAACCTTAGGCAACTAAGTTTATTGTCCTAGTTACATTTTTCTTAATACTATTGGATGCAGAGCGGGTCGACTAGAATTGCATGCAAGTGCAGAAAAATGAAATACATTTCCAGTTAACTGCAAGAAGTATATATCAGACAATCACAATTAAGGAAGAAGAAGTAGCGAAAGTGGCAGCGATCAGCCTTTCTTCTAAAGGGTGCCTTTTGAGCATCTGTATCAACTACAATTTTGTTTCAAATAAATTTTGCAACCCAAGAGTATGGACATATTATATTCTACCATAAAATGGTTCACATAGTCTTTTCTTGTTACCACCCTAGTGCACATAGAATTATTTTATTTCAATTTATCTTTTACTTAACTTTAAATGATCTCTGAACCGAAAAGAGAAAAATATTGGTTTCTAGACGCTGAAGCTTACACTCAAAGAATATCTGATGCGACATTGGGACATCACCCGCCCCTACTTTAACTTGCATGGACTTATTTCGTTGTTCGCATTTATCTTTCATGTACAACTATCTTACTTAGGATAAATTAGTGGTTTTTTCCGAAGGGCATCAAATACACGAACAGAAAAAAGATTCAAATCGTGCAGCATAGCAGCCCAGTCCTGGTGGGAACTTGCAACTTGCTGATGAGTGGGCAAGACGTGTATAGTTGCAATTATTTTGGTAGTTATTTTTTCTGAAGCCATAGCTTAAGTGTTGTCTTTATTCTTCTTGTGTGTGTAGACGATCGAATTAACGAGGGACCTTTTTCCATGGTTTTTTTATAACTTCGTGATTATCAAAATTAGTGTAAGTTTCAACTTTTCTTTGGGAAACTTTATAAACCATGTTTTCACTAATTGAATGGACAATCACCATTCCTTCGTCATATAAAAAGAACTTAGCATAAGTTGATACAATATCGGCTGGCAGAACATGGATTATTCAGCAATCACTTCGTGTGGCTCACCACGTTCATATTTCTTGTAATCCACTTGTATACGAAAAAAAATTCACACAGTTGGCATAGCTAACTTGAGCGTACATGGACAGAGAAGAGGGGGCCGCTAGTTGAATTTGTCAAATGACAGATTTTAGATTGCCTATTCAAACCTTGGTCCTAAGAAACAAGTGTTGAGAAAAAAAGCTGTAACGAAAACTTTGTTTGTGTTTGAAAGTATTTTACATTACTTGTTGACATAAAATGGAGTCCAAAGCAGAAGTGGCATTCCTTTTTAAAGATATATGTTTGGCGTTGCTCCTACTTGTTTTCACCTGCATTGTAGGTAAAATCACTCCGTTATGTATGCAAATTGAGTTAAACTTGATATTCATATTTGAAGCTCTCTGCTTCAATGGCATTGTGTGCCAAAGTTTTTACGTGGCAACACTATGGATAAATCAATCTTGCAAATGGTAGAGGTATCAAACTTTTAATTTTTGCCTAGTTTTAATTCTGGCTGTGCTGTAGTTTGCCCAATTCAACTTATTTTTTGGTAATCAATTTTCCATGCGCATGACTTAGTTTAGTTACAGAGTTTCTTTTTGCTGATGAAAATTATTTTCTACAACTCTTCTTTAAAATTTCTTGTAAAACTCTTTCAACACGCTGCCAATGAATTCTATGGCCGCATCGTTCTGCATTTTTGCTTAGTCTTTGTTGATTAAAAGTATTCCTTTATTATAATCAATTTGTTTGGAGTATTTCATAGAAAAACGGTGGTAGGAATTGGAAAAACAAGAGCTTTTCAACTCCTAATTGGAAACCCTTTTAGCTTGAAAAAGTAAGTTTAAGTGTACAATCGTTTACTATAGCACAAAAGGTATTTGTTATGTAGCATATTGAGCAACCCAAAACACATTGAAATGTTAACCGCAAAGGAAACAGTTAATCGTTACTGCCTTTTGTCATGAAGTTGTTCATCATGTCCAGAGATTGCATTTCTACAGCAGGTAATGCGTGGCCTTTCCTCATAAGCTATGAAATTAATCTTTAAAGTGGGAAAACTTAGTTCTACGTATTCATACTGCATAAATAAACTATAAGCAGATGGATCGCTCCGTTTCTAAAAAGTGTTTGCAAAAGGAAAACGTAATTAGTGATTAAATAAAACACAAATTACACTGTCCTTTACATTGATGTTTATAGCAAGCGGCATTCTCATCGCGAAATGGATTTTCGCGACGCTCTCTGTGAAAAATACACGGTTACGAAATAATTTAATGTAGAATGAAGATTACACTTTAAGATCTGAATTTTTTTTGATAGAGAAGCATTGCACTAACACAAGATAATTTATGAGAATTTAATAAAATTGCGGGATGGAAAGAGGTAGTATGGTGACGGCCTACTGCCCACTCACGTGAATGATGTTGGTAAATTTAAAATGTGGGTTGTTGATGAATATAGATATCTTTCTAAACTTGTTTAAATTTAATGCTAAAACAAAAATATACCATTTTGCAAGTAATTCCTTTTGTTTTGTTATAACAAAATGCAACTTCATAGATATGTAAGAAGAGTTCTTGTAAAATGAGGCATGATGCGCATGTAATATAACTACATACACTTTGCCTAATAATAAAGGATTATACACAAACTTCTCCTTTATTTTTTTTACGAAAAGTCTTAAAATATACTTGAAATTCACTAAGTAGTTACACATAACCCTCAAACATTTGCCGAGTATTTCTGCCCGACTTAAAATAGGAACGTTTACGCCGTTTACATTACAATTGTTACAAATTAAAGCAAAAAAAGTGAATTTTTGTGAATCAAAATTCGTTGCCTTCCTTTTATACTTTTAAGGAGAAGTGGGTCAACAAGTAGTAGCATTTTTTTCCAATTCTTTTTTTTCATGGATCCCATTCATTTTGTCCAACAATTCTTTGCCGATATTTTGATTTCAATTTTGCTGTCATGAGAAAATTTTGCTATTGTGTTGAATATTTTGTCATTCTTTTTTAATGCTTAGCTAGTATAACCTCGCTTAGTTTTTCCCTTTTTTCATTCACTAGGAAAAAACGTTAATTACATCTAACGAAAAAATTTTCTTCTTTAAGACAACGGGTTGTTTAGCAATTCTCAACTGCAATTAAACTGTTTTATGCACTTTTGCTTGCATATTGTTGCAAATTGACATGCAATATATGATTTAATCAAAGACAACATAAACGATTACGAAATCAAATTAAACATTAATGGTGCCAGCATTATAAAAGTCAGTCTCACCGTAGCTTAACAGTAACTGCTTCACAGATCTCCGTATTTCTGTTAGACCATCTTAAATATAAATCGATATGAGATGCAATACAGAAGCAAAAAAACCTGTGGGTGCATTGTCAAAAAACTGATTAGTTTATAGATTTGTAAACGCTTTAAACCACAAGTATCTAAACTAATTGCTTTCTTAAGCAAAAGGCTGAACACTTATGCCAGTAAAGAACAAAAAAGAGGTGATCTTTACATGCCTCATTCATAGAAAAAAGGAAACAAAAGTACGTTTGCAATGGCTTACGGGAAAGGATACCATCCGTAAAACCGGCACGATTATGCGAGCCTCCGTCCAGAAAGCAGAATCCACATGAAGATGTGAATGCTTCTTTTAATTATGTAGTGATTAAGCAATGCTATATGCGCATAATTTAAATCTTATTCATTCCTTCAAGAAATGTCTTCAAAATTTCAGGATGGTTAGTTGCATTTTTTTAGAATTTTTAGTAAACTATCAAATCAAAATACCCATTCAATCGTTTGAATATTTTTTCACTAACTCAAATGAGATAAAGAAAGAATAACTAACAATCAGGATTTATAGTATTTTAGAGAATAAACGGCTTTATTTCTTTCCAAATTATTTTAAAAAATAAACATAGTATCCTGTTCTAATGTCGCAATATTTACTTTGAGTTTTACTCTTTTGATAGCGCAGAATGCTTGTCAATTACAACGTTCTCTAAATACAGAAATAGCATGCTTTCAGCGTACTAACTTGTGAAAGCAAGAATATAAGCACAAATCAAGCAATATTTCATCTGAATATGCCAATGCTTTTCCAATGGAGCGCAGCTACATTGTATATCGGACACTAATCTTACTCCAGAATAACGTAATTGCGCTTGTTCGATTATACACTAACGACAGAAGCTATCTTTATCTATGCGAAAGCACAAATATCCTTACACCAGCTGTCTTAGTATCAATTGTAATCAGAAGGTCCGTGACCCGATCTAACAGTAATGAATAATTAGTGATTTTGTAGCAATTGATTAATGACATTTGAAAGATAGTATTTGCTCCTTTATTAAATCCGCTTGTGTGGCGTATCTACTTTTTTGAATATGAGAATTGCAAAGGTTTGGTTTGGTTTAGGGTAGCTATTATTTTTTTCCCCCGTATTAAGGGAGGACAATCAACATAAATCGGCTCAGATAAATTTTTTCGCATCTTCAAAAACACCGCACCCCTATTTTGTCTAACAAAACGAAGTGAAACTCTTGACCTCATGTATTTCAAACGATTATTTAACGCACCAACAACTATGAGCAAAGACAAGAATATTCTTCTCAAGGTATCACTTCGATGACACTATCCTATGCAAATTTGCTTACTCTCAGAGTTGTATACCATTTCCTTTACGAAATGATGTTGTTGCACCTTGCTAAGGCAACGAAAACAACTTACGCAACAACAGCGTAATAAAACTTGAGAACTCTCTGAAAAACTACTTAATTAAAACAACAGCCTAACTTTAACTTAATACCTTCCCTGCTTACTTCATTGAGAACATAGATAAGCGAATAATAATGAAGTTATTGTGGGTCGCTTCCGTGCTGTATTTATTCGCAGTAGATTTTACTCAGTGTTGCCCCGTACTAGTTTGCTAAAAATAGACTCGATCAAACTAAGATGATTCCCTCCCTTATTATTGCTGAAGCATCTGGAAATTCCAAATATAGCTGCTGATACAGTAACAAAAGTAAAATTAAAAAATTATAAGCTGCTCTACGATTGAAATGAATGACAATACGAAAAAATTGAGCCTCCAATGGACGAACATATTTGCTTGATGATACATTGCGTGTAGTATAACGACACATGCATTGCGTGTAGGTTAACGACACATACATTGCGTGTAGGTTAACGACACATACATTGCGTGTAGGATAACGATACATGCATTGTCAGGCATTTAAAAATGCAACACCATGCAAGACACTACAAAGGCAGGGGAGAAGCGATATCATTGTATTCATTGAATATTAAATGAAGCTTGAATTGATTTGCATTAAAATTGCAGATTTTCACCCCTGTTACGATGAAAAGATTGCTTTTCTGTTTCTACACTGCTGTAGAGTGCACCGTACGGCTTCAATAGAATATCCAAAAACGTTTCTGACGGCCACTGGAGTAATGAGAAACGACAAAACGATGAGCCGCAGCAACTACAAACTGTCTAGTTGATTCCAATAATCAAGCCTACACTAACATTTATACAATGGCAGCACAGAAAAAGCGTTGTCTGAAATTATTATGCGTAGCTATAATAGTAAAGGTGGGTGTAAATCTAGAAAATCTTGTACCAAACAAAAAGCTGTTGCCGTCATCTCACATTATCTAATGGTTTAATGCTACAAAAAGGAACAAGCCCGTAAATGTTTCTACGGGGATTTATCACAGCGGTGTTAATGCCTTCGATACAAGTAATACAAAGAAAACATAAGAAGCGAATGGCATAGGCCCGCTAATGACACTCGATCATACATTTAACAGTAGCAACACAGACGAAAATATAGCATGAGCTATAATTTTTCGCAGGGAGTTACTATACAAAAACCTCATTAAAAGTTGTTATGTTATAACTCATGTACTATTCGGTATATTCTCTGGGGATCCATTATCTCCATTATCCGTATATACGGCATGCTCCATCTCATTACCTAAAAGTATCTCAAAAAATAACAAATTAAAAAAGAATGATAAAATGAATAATGAAAATAATGCATAACTTACATGCATCTTCCAATACTTGTAACACTGCCTCCTCAGTGACAGTCCGATGTTTTTTTGACAAAGCGAGGTCATTCCTGGCTTGTACATGCATCTCTTCCATCATCCTTGCGTAATAGCAAAAAAAAATGGCTCGAAGGAATGTCTTGAAGGGTGCCCAATGAAAAGGTTTTTAATAAAACGTTAACAAAATGTAAAAACAGCAAAGATAGCACAACTGTCACGCAGATTTAACGTTAGAACAGTGCTCCCTAAAGAATCCGAAAAATTGCGCCCTCTTATAATCTTTGTCCGCAAATATTTCAAGATCCAAGTAAGGCTTTGTTCATTCAAATTCCAAGGTTGTAGCACTTAAGACTTTGGATTTAGATATGTGATAGAATTCGGAAAAAATTATAGAAGAGTTTTCTCACTGAACATCCTCAGTTGCGTGATGTATAAATTAACGATATTTGAATCTCAATAAAAGCTGAAGAAAATTCAATCAAATGTCTTACTTTATCATAGCGTCATTCGTTTCCTCGCGATCCTGAAAATAATTTGTCAGACATACACATTTCAAAACATAACATTACAGAAAAATAGCAGCCTTCGTAAAAGAAAGCAACTTGTCATGCATAAGAAGCAAGTAAAGCTGATGTAGCAAAATTTCATTGAAATACAGCCTGACTAATAGCGCCTAATATCGTATAAACTATGCTATTATACCTCCTTCGCATGGGAAAGTGCAGTGCGCAGTTTTTGAAATTCTGACAAAAGGACAAGCTTTGAATTTACTACAGAATAAGGCCATTCACAAAGCATCCAAAACAAAAAAATAGCGAAAAACTACCAAAAGAATCGCCTTTACTGATATTACAGTAGCTTGCCCTCACCAAGTAGTAGCGCAGATTCCAGCATTTTCGTACATTCTATTCTAAAAAAATGGAACACAATAAAAAATAAGTAGCTCAACCAAAAAATAACTTCTTACAATGACAAGGCATGAAATCAAAGTCAGAAAAAAAGAAAAGCATTCATAAGCAAATTCGGATTTTTCATTTACTGTTTGCATAAAGCATTTATGAAAAAAACAAATTAAACTCCTACTCTGAATTCAATCAAAAATGTATTCAACACAACATGCCTTTGTTGTGAAACTGATGTACTTTCAGATAAAATTTGTTCAATTTGCGATCCAAAGTCATGCAAGTTCACCAAATCCGAGATATCCCGTTCTGCTAAACCAGAGAAGACGCGAGCGTGTCACTGCATACTTAAAATACTCATTCTGACATGTGTTTACTTCTCCCTTCAATTCTTAAAATGAAAGTGAGCTATATTTTTCATAGTAAGATAGAAATGTTATTTTTCCCAGGTTTTCTATTGAATAACATTAAATCTCGTCAGAAACAATTTTTCAAATATAATGCAATACTACGCTTTAAACAATAGTTGGTTAGCTACGCTTTTAGCAAGCTGTTTGATTCCTATCATGGGAAAGTGAAAAATAATACCTTTACGTTCCATACGTAATTGTTCGCGGGTTACTTTGACAATCGATTCGATAGATTTTTCAAGCGCACTAAAAAATGTCTTTCGTTCCTGCAAACAAAAATGAATAAATGAACACTTCTATATTAAGTAGGGCCTTTCCATTCCATCCGAAATATATCCTCTACTAAGTATATGTTTCCATTAGTATATATTGCAAGCAAAAAGCAAAGCTATAAGATTTGCAAGGCCTGCTCCACAAAGTAGCTTTCATTACTAACCTAACCTTATGCTATCTGAAAAATGTACAACATAAACTAATCGCGTCTTGTAGAAGCCAATGACGTCTTATTGAGTACAATTTGCTTAATTACAATTTGAAGGTAACACTTACCTCCCATAGCGAATTTCGTAAGCTTTGTAATGAAGCTTGCAAATTTTTTTCCAATAAAGGAGCTTCATGCCTACATTCCTCATTGGAAATACTTACTCTCAAGTTGTCAATTTCATCATGCAAGGCCCGTAGATCAGCAGTGATAGCCTAAACAACATGGTTTATAATTTTATATCACTTCAAAAATAATCTTTTCATCGCACTAATTAAAATAAAGCAAGGATTTTGACCTTATCACTTCCGCATGGATTAATACATTAGTAATAAAGTTCACATTTCTTTTTACTGGTTACTACAAAACAAGAAGCACAAAAATATTTGACCATCAAAAATGGTAAAATTATTTTTGCAAAACTGATATCTACGAAATAAAGACAAACCTGAATAGTTCTACTCGTATTGTCATTCAGTTGGTTACAATTCTTTTCCACAGTTTGTACTTTTATATTCAGAGCAGCCTGATAAAAAGTAAACTCTTATTTGAAACTTTCTACGTTTACTTTTGAAGTAGTGCAGAAGTTTCAATTCAAAAGTCTTTTCAAATGTAGGAAAGATACATCAGCTTTCTTTCTATTCCAGAATACAAGAAGGCTTATAGCAAAAGCAAAAACAAGCACCGTAATAGGGAAGACAACACAGAACACCCAAGTCAAATACTTCGGAGCAGAATGAAGACAAAACGATACGGACCTGCGAACGTGCGCCTAGATTTGACATTCTAAATTAGTCCGCGGTAAATTAAAGTGGCTTCAATTCAAAAAAAGCAGGGGCTCAGATGGGAGTGGATACAGATGAAACCAATAGATGATGTAAATAGTGGATAGTGTCAATGGCTTCTCATACACTGAAGAGCCAACCGGTTGGAAACCAACCTATCAAAAAATTAGCCTTTCCATCATCCTTGCGAAATTGATGTATATAGTAAGAAAATGTGTGCATACGTGAATTCAAATACTTTACAAAAACAGAAGAATCCGGTCATGAACTCCTCTTGAATAAAATTAGAGCAAAAATTCGCTAAAAAAGGATTGCATCTGTTGAAAAGGAAAATGGTATTTCATGAAAATAAAGATACACTATCTTGTAATAGATCGACACACTTACATTTAGGCAATTGAAGAGACCATCAGTTTATTCTACTGCAGCTATGTTTCAGTGTGAAGTATTCTCTTCCTGACGACTGTGAAAATGCACCAACAACTTAGTAGTTCATCTTCGGTTTTCCATCGCATTTATCTGCCTTTTAAAAAGAGAAAGAAGCAATTGAATCCAGAAATCATTTGATACTAGGATAAGCATGAAGGTTGATGTGAAGTTTACCAAAAAAATTGGCCAAGAGCAAGAATAAATGAAATGCATAAGTGCGTTACTCTTCTGAAAGACACGATAATTACAATCTAGTTCTTAATGAGTTAAAATTGTAGTTATTAAACAATAACATGTAGCATGCTAGTAAAAATTCCTTTAAGAAAAATTTTAAATGTCACTTTAAGCGTCTATGGAAACGCAGCTATTACATATGTGAAAATCGAGCAGATTCACTTTCTTAGCAAGCATATCTATCGTACGTGAATTATTATCGTTGTTCGTTGCAGTAACTTCTCAGCAATTGCATAGAGTTTTCTTCTTGAACCATAACACAACCAATTTCTTGTTCTCATTAAACCAAAGCAGCAATATTTTATCACATCAAAAACTTGATCAGTCGAGGTTTAACACTCACTCTACTTGGAATGCGAAACCTAGAAGGCATATGAATAGAAGTGTTGCACGTTTCAAATCGTAATGTAACCAATCCCGTTCACCCTGTTTTAAAGTTGATCAAGCAAGTATAGTTGTATTTCTGTCCGTAGATTTAGCAAGCTTACTTCTTTCAGTTTACCTGCTAGTAGTTTCTTCTTCTCTTAATGTTTATGCATGGAAGAATAACAACCACGTAGGTTTGCTTCGAGGCTAAATCTGTAAAAGTTAATAATTTTTTCATGCAACGATTCTACACTAAAAATAATTTTTTACAATGCTGAGAACAGATTTATTAAACATTATGAAAAAAGGGAACTATCAACATAAATATTGCCCCCTTTCAAAGAAATAACCCTTTTTAAAAAGTATTATCTTTCATCTCTGCTCTCAGCTGCACTCTCGTATCGCTTGCTTCGATTCAAATAACACTTTAGCTATGCAACCTTTGCAAAGAGCATATTCCGCATAAAGTGCATTTTCTCTGTTTGTTATTTTCTAGTTAAGATATTATAGGAAATTTGTTCAGATTGTGAATTATGCTTCAAGTTTTACCTTTTAACCTTGCTGAAATTCATTGACAAATTATTTTATACTTCAAAGTGCATCGACAAAATCAAAGCGTACAGCCAACAAGAAAAGAAAATGAATCTGATATTTTGAGCAACTTATTCACTAAATTTTTGTACATTTTTCAAGTGGCTAAGTCATATCTTTGTCTTGCCCGTTTCAACTGTTTCGAACAGTTTCCCTGCCCCCTTTCAATGAAGTTTTTCAGTTGCTAACTTCATTTGGAATGTACTGATATTCATGTCGCTTTATTTGAATGATTAGTTTTTAATGCTTAAGTAGCAGCTTTCTAGTCGCGTTTTCTTAATGAAGAAACCAATAGATGCATCAAATCTTCAAGTGAAAACTCAAAACAAGTTACTCATTCTATGGTAGATACCCAATACTTTGTAGGGTTATGCTTTGCTTTTACTTCAATTTGTGAAAAATACAAAACAGAAACGAATTAGAAGAGTAGGAATGACCAAACTAAACCGAAACGATGATAAATAAAACATATTGAAAACTTCACGATTGAAAATGCGCAGTGCTTGGCAGAAATCATACAACAAACAGATTTCGAGCAATTCACTTTTCAACGCCTCCAGCACGCTACACGCATGGGTAGAGCAAATGCCGTATAATTGCATATGAACTAGAGAGAGACAAGACTCTTGGCAACGTCAGCTAAATGTATAAATTTGATGGATGGGTTCTTCGTATGTCTCGCTGCAGTTCTCGCGTTTTATGCTATCCATTAGAAGCAAAATCGGTATCTCTTCAGCTGAAAAATACCCACATTGTGCTCACTAAAATTGTTAGAAGCGTAGCAGCTGTGAAACCCAAAGGTTGCTGCATTAACGGAAATGCTGCGGAAGAGACATTAGTTCCATTGGCGGTACTCGTTTGGTTGAAGCATACCTTGTTATAAGTGCAACCGGAAGTTATACAAGTGGCCTTGTCTGCACCGCATGACGCGGCCTGGGCAGTGCACGAAGGACTTACAACAACTGTAAATGCTTTGGTTGTGGCAGAATCACCGGTTGTAGAACCAGCTGAAAGGCAGGCACATGTTATGGAGTTCCCCAACATTGCGGCTGTGATTGTAACTTTCGGTGTTTTAACTGGGTTGCCAGCGGTTGCAGTTGCAGGTTCTGTGGCAGTTTCAGTCACTCCCCATCCAGTCGGTCGGAAGCCTAGATTCTTACCGGCGACTGCAGTGAAGACATTTTGACCAGTGGAACCTGGTGCAATCGTGAGATATCCGCCATTTGTTCCGTCGTTAGTGAGACATTTTGTTGGGAAGAAACCTGGTGTTTGGGTTGATAAGACTGGACCGCACGAAAATTGAATAGTGTCTCCTAAAATTGCATATGCGACAACATCGGAAGCGGCAGAGCCTTCGATTGAAAGAGCAATATCTGCCGCTTGGACAGTGCTAAATAATATTGGAACGATTAAAGAGAAGAGATAAACTAGCCCTTTCATTTTAAAGTCTTTCATCTTGTACATAACCCTGAAAAAAAACATCAACATCATGATTGTGCAAATATGCTATAACATTTTCCACCATTTGGTGAACCTAAGTACTCAGTAAGGGATATGATTGAGTTATTGCAACAGTTTTTTAATGTTCTACTGTTTGGTGACTCATTTTTTAACCACGGGGGTTTCGTACTAGGAATATTTCATAGTATGCATATTAAGGATTTTAAGCTCTCTTTTAAATTTTTTTTGGCCTATAGTTCTAAAAGTAGAGATATAATTGAATAGTTTTAGTGGGAAAGTAACTAAACTTTTCGTAATATCGTCTCTATATACAACTGATTCCGTTGAATTTTTGTGACAAGCATGAATTTTGTTTTTAGTTGGAAATTGAAATGACTAGAAAAAATCTTATTGATCTTGAAAAGTATGAATTGGTAGCTGAATGGCAATCATTCATCTCATATTTTAAACGAGAAGAAACCAAAAGGGATTTAAAACTGAAAATTTTCTTGATATTTTTTCAAAAGCTCACTCTAAAAGACCGGACATATTTTATAAATGTTGTAGGGATGAAAAAAATCGAACAGTTGTTAAACTTTTACTTGCGGCATAAAATATTTTTTAAAAATGCTCCTTTCAAAAAATCAAAGAAAATGAAAGGCAAGCTTCAATTGTAATTGTTATCGAATTCGCGTTTGTGGTTAAAAATATGGAAAGAATTCTACACAGTATTTTTCTTTCTTTCAAAAAATACCGTTAAAATTTCCTTTTAGGAAAATGTAAGTTGAAAACAAAACGGTCCTATTAATTTTACCTCTCAGTTCCCCGTGATAATACAAAGGGCTTACCTTTTGAGAAAAATAACGCGTTTCAAACGATTCACTTTTCCTGAGTTTGTAGTATCCACAATCTATATGAAATAAAGATAGATATATAGTAAAATTTTTTTGAAAAATTGACAGATTTAGAAGATTTGAAAGTTGCTTGTTTAATCGCAATAAATTACTCACGTAAATAAATCTGTTAGTTAAGTCGGACTCAGCAACTTCCCGTTCTATTTGTAGAAACTCCTTATTTCACCCAACCTAATGGCGTGTCAGATATTGCTGAACGCTGCTAGTTTGCTTTAATCTTATTGGATAGTTTTGAGCCAACACGAAATTTTATGAGGTACCCACAAAGCTCTTACAAAAAGAGAGTGCCCGCCAATTCTATTCCTATTGGTTTTATTTCAAGCGAAATGAACTCAGTTTGTAACCAAAAATTTCAGCCCGAGAATTCTGTGCAGCCATAAAATTTACTGAAATAGCTTGTTCCTCAAATCCTCTTGTAAATAGCATGCGAATTGCTTTTTCAATAACCAACAAGGAAGAGTTTCATCTTGTTTAAAAATTAAATCAAGCAAATCTAGTGTAATGTATCCTACTGCGTAGTAAGATTTTATTTGCGGCAAAACAGCAGGAATACTTCTGATTTTGTCATTTCTTACGCAGTGAGTTGCAGAGGGAAAGTTGGATTGAGTCAACAGGAACATGCGAAACGTTTTACAAATAGCACACTGATACTTCTATTTGGGACTCGTTGTAATGCAGTGCTTTCTACTTCACTTGGGATTTGCAAACGATACCTATCAACTCTGGTAATTTATTGTTAGGGATTCATTACTTTGAAGATATACTATAAAAATAATAAAAAGTAAATAATTGCTTGAGAGTGTAGTTATGTTTATTAGCGTAATACATCCCACCTAGTTCATTCGTTAACTCATATACTAACCGAATAAAAGAAGAATAAGAACAAAAAGCTAGCGTCCTGTAGCTCTTCA
>JADAQX010000943.1:0-18601 GCA_015476325.1 Cardiosporidium cionae | reverse complement strand
TTTAATACAATAATAATGAAATTATAAAAAATTATATATGCTTTTATTTTTTATTTATATAATTTTTTTTTTTTAAATCTCTATCAACCAAAGCATTTCTTTTTTAAATAAAAAAAAATGGAAAATTTCAATTAAAAATTTGCAATTTTTAAAATATATGCTTCTTGATGTATATACACTAAATATAAATAAAATACTTACAATAAAAACAATTTCTTTACATCATTCAAATTTATGCGTTGAGCTAACATGGGTTTAAAAGGATAAAAACAAGAAATTCCTTCCTATATAAATAGTATTATATATATATATATGTTTTAATAAAAATAGTAATTTTTTAAAATTTTTCTTTGAAACAGAATAAACTGTTTTAATTCCTGGTTTCTCTTCAAAAAAAAGTTTTGTCTAATACGTTTGTCTAAACTTTAATACAATGAAGAAAAACTTCTACTTAAAAATTTGTTATTAAAAAAAAAAATTACGAAATATTCCGTGTTGTAAAAAAATTTCAACTATTTATTCTATAGTAAAATAAAACAAGAAAAAAAAACAAAATTTTTATTGAATAATAAACGTAAGAAATAAGTAAATATACTTCATTTTGTGTAGATGAAAAAGAGAGTCAAAATAATTTTTTTTGTTTTTAAAGTTTCTTTAAGCAAAAACTTTTTCTATTTTCTAATTCTAAAAATAACAAAAGTAAAGTATTCTTTAAAAGTTTATGATTTTTATAAACTTAATAATAATAATAATAAAATATACATTTATACTTTGATGTGGGTAAATGAAGGAGGTGTATGTACAGTAGATGTTTCAATAAATTCGATGGGTCGATCAAGAACTCGTTCACAAACAATCTGAAAAATAAATTAGAAAAGAAAATAAAATATTAAATCCTATGAAAACTAATTATGATAAATAAAAATTAAAGTAAAACATTTAAATAAACTAATCAATTAAACTAGAATTAACAACAAGAAAAAACAACAATTCCATTAAAAAAAATTTCAAACTAATTATAAATAAAATCAAAAACAGACTTATAAAAAGTAAAATTAAAACAAAATGAAATTACAAAGTGTACAAACATTTTTTATTTTAAATTATCTATTTTCACACAAGATAAAATAGAAAAATATTTAAACTTAATTTCTTTTCCTTTTATTTATATATACTACTTATACTTTTAAATCTGAGCATTCATTATAAAGTTGTACAAACTCTGGATGATAGCCTCTTAGAAGACGATCTCTCCCAATTCCAAATTTTAAATCTAAAAAAATAAAATATAAATGATTATACTAATACTATAAAAAAATTAAAAAATTACAATAAAATAGTATTTTTATAAAACATTTCAATAAAGAGTAGTAAAAACAAGAAACTATATAATAGTATATATTTTTTTTTTTACATTACTACCTATAAAAATAATAGATTAATACTAAAAAAAGCAGTATATACTACTAAGTAATACAAATACAAAAAATAAGTATAAATAATACAAAACTATAAATTTATAATAATAATTTTTAAATAAAAATTAACCTTGTAAAATAATTCGACTAATCCATTTTTGCTGAAATGCTGTAGCTTGTCGAATAAGGGATGAAAATGTAGTTTTTCTTTCTTCTCTAATTAAATAAAATATATAAAAAAACTAATTTAATAAAATTTTTTTACAAATTTCATATAACTACAAATATAAATGTAAAAAAAAAAAACTGTTACATTAGAAGTAACAA
The DNA here is from genome assembly GCA_015476325.1 of Cardiosporidium cionae. Taxonomy (NCBI): domain Eukaryota; phylum Apicomplexa; class Aconoidasida; order Nephromycida; genus Cardiosporidium; species Cardiosporidium cionae. Next base: position 16,856 of record JADAQX010000943.1, on the reverse strand, counting down.
TTTAAAGTTTAAAAAAAAAAATTTTTTAAATTACATGTTCTCTTTTACCCATCAGAAGCATTGTGAAATGTATTCAACAAGGTGTTAATTCCATCCTAAAAATTAAAAATAAAATATATACACATACTTTCTCAAAAATATTTTTTTTTAAAGTGAGAGGGGGGTGCAAATAACCAACATAATGAAAATATTATAAAAAATTCATTAACATGTTCTTCTCAATTTTTTTTCTTTTTTGTTAAACAATTTCTAACTCCTTCTTTTCTTTAATAGATTCATATCTCTCTTTTCATCTCTCTATATCTCAATATATATATATATATATGATGCGTTTATACAATTTTTATTGAGATTTCTTTACTAGAGTTAAATAGCCTCTTCTACTCTTCTTCATGTTGTTTCTATTTTTCTTAAAATTTTCTCGCGCGATGAGTTACAAAGTTTTTAAAAAATGAGTTTAACTATTAAACAGAAAGAGAATACAAAAAATACAAATTCCTCATCTTTTTTTTTTAACATTATATTTCTAAGCAGAAAACTACCTTGTTTTTCTTTTTAAAATGTTTTTAATTAATTTCTTCTTTTTTTTTAACTATAAAATAGATTATTTATTTTTTTGTAATACTTTATATACTTCATGCCCTCTTTAAAATTTTTCCTCTTCTATGTTTCTCTTTTCTTTCATTTTTGATATAGTCTATACTTTTTCCTCTTCTTCAATGTTTTTTTCTTTTCTTTCATTTTAAGTGTAAAATGTTATTACTATTTTTTTTAAAAAAATTTGTTTTCAAAATATCTTACAACTGTAAGCGTAGGAGATACCTCCAGCCGCTTCTTCAAAATCGCATACAAAACACTTCCATAATCTCCAGCACGCTGAGAGAAAAAGATAAAAATGTACTACTATTTACCTATATATAGACAAATAGTATCATATATATATATATGTTCTAAATAAGAAACAGTATATTTTATATATAAATAAAAACAATTCATATAATAGAAATTCTCTATAGAATATTAGTTTAAATATAAAAACATAAGAAAATATTATAATACGTAAGTTTTGATCCCCTTTTTTTTTATCAATCACAATCCAAGCACACTTATAAAACAAAATATGCATATTTTTGAAAGAAATATAAACACAAAGAGAGGAAAGAAGCGAAACGAACCAAAATAAAAAAGTAAAAAAAATATTAACCTACAAAAAAAAGTATAAATTTGTAAACTATAAAGAGATTATAAAACTTGGCAGGAGTCTAGGAGAGAAAAAATTATAAGAAAAGTAGAAAATTGCAGAGAAGAAGCGGAAAGATTAATAAAAATACAGAATGTTTTGAAACAGTATTTTAGAGCTAACTATAAAAACAAAAGAATTTTTTGTTTTAAAGAATACAGTCATTGAAAATTACAAAGGTTAGCAAAAATACTGTACTCCATGTAAAGTGGAGAGTACATACAGCGAGAATATGTTGTAATTTGGAAGGATCTTTAAAATGTTTAAGGCGATCACTCTCCTCTTCTGGTAATCCCAAAATTTCAGTGTAAAGTCTAGATAATTTGATTTCTTTTATATTATAAGAATTCCGTTGTCTGTCCAGTTGTGGAACCATTAATCGTAAGAGTGGGTAAAGATTGCAACTTTTAACAAATCGAGAAAGATAACGATACCATATCCTATCCATGCAAATAAGTGAAAAATAGAGGAATAGATGAGAAGTGTAACAAATTCTGGAAATTACAGAAGAATTTTGATAAAGATTAGCATAGGATAATTTATCCTAGTGAATATTTATGAACTCAGAGAGATGAGGATGCTTGGCATCACCGTTCACATAAATAGAGCAACAGATCAAATTTTGTAGTCCGGTTGCATTATTAGACTTTTGATAGTAGTTCAAAAGTATGTGAGTACACTCTCGTTCAATTGGAAATTCTGAGAAAGGTTTATTCTTTCTTCTTTTCAAGGAAAACACAGAGAAAAGAATAGAGAAAACAGTGCAATCGGTAAAGAAAGCTCAACACGTTTAGGTCCAATTGCAACTTTCTTTTTGAGTTCACAACATCTTTTAATACCTTAGAACCAAATCTCTACACCTTCTTTCCTACAGAAAGATTTCTGTAGCCTATTTTACTTCTGAAACTGTTGGGAAGCGAGAAAAATATATCTAGCTTGCAGTCTTTGCTTACACATAACAAGAAAATGCAAACAGTTTCTTAATGAAAGGAGGTTTTGCACGAAGGTGTAGGTACACACACGTTATCAATTTTCTTATCACAGGCTTTAGGTTCAGCGTCAATCTTTCATTCCCTTTCAAAAAAGTTGAACAAAGTCAGGGATGTGTTAAGAAATGAATCCAATTCAGGAATTTAGAAACAAACGAAATACTCTTCGTACTTGCGTTTTTTCCCATTTTCTCATCCCCAGATGGGAAGGTTAAAACACCAGGTTTTACTAGAGTTACCAATAAAACGTTTTATCCTCTACATTGCCATACCTTCAATTCAAGGCTACATACATGAATTACAGAAAATAACGCTCTCCAAGTTGTGAAAAATAAAAATTTTGTTCAAAAATCCCAAATCCTCATGATTCTCTATCTGTTTGCAACGTTGAGGCAAAATTAAGATAATTTACCGGGCCTTGTCTATTGCACGTTTACGAGGATCTGAGATCATCTCAAACAGTTGACATACTTCTTCGAATTGCAAATCCAAACAATTCGAAAGTTTCTTGCTTTCTGGAGTCTGCGTTTCTGTTCGACTAAGAGAAAATGCGGCTTTCCGCTTTCCTCGTGGAGTTGCTGCCATTTCTCTACAACAGCACCGCTTTTATTTTCAGTAAATAATCTCATGATTACTCATTTATAAGAGGAAGACGAAGGCTGACGTATTCAATTGGCTGAAAAACTGAAATCCAGCTTTACCAAAAGCGAAACTGGCTGAATAGTCTGCATGATTTTCTTTATCCAATAATTTTACCAGTTGTGTATAAATGCACGTTTTGGTAAGTGAAAATTGAAATGGTGTATCAACATACATTTGATGTGTGCTGAAGAATTGCATCTGAGTCAAAGAAGGTACATCTAAGCTGCTCTAACGTATACAATAATTTTAGCGTAAGTTACAACCGTATGCCTTACAAAAGCAGAGAGTCACTCCACTCCGCCTTTCACTAATTAAATTAGTTTTGTGGACGAGATTTATAAATGTTAGGAACTAGGTACAGACATTGAAAAAATGTTTAATCGATAATGGAAGGGCTCGTAACTTCACAAGTATATGCAAATTTCCACGCCGTACGCATTCAAAACTTTGGTTTTATCACTCCAATCATACCTAATAGTGCACCCCATATCCATTCATGGTGATACACAAAAAAATGGTCTTAACAATTCATATACAAATGCTTCCTCATTAAACATATTACAGCAATCCTGACGCAATGCATTACAATTTCAAAGAGCATGATTATTCCTATATAGTGAGTTTTAAGTAGCATTGGCTTGAGCAATTCAAATTTGCTTTAACGCGATGCGTCTTCGCTTATGACAAATACGATATCATTGTCATTCAGAGACGAGAGCGTGGTGATGGTGGACTTGTATCCACACGAGGTATGGATCGTTCATATTTCATTCATATCACAGCAGTGCTGCGATCAAAAAAAATGATTGTACTCATATTCTCTATTAGACAAGTTTAAATTTTTTTGAAATACTTTCTCGTATTAGGAAAGCGTAATTAGTCAACTCGATGCCTCGAATTTGAAGAAGAAAAACTTTGCTAGCGTTTGAAAATGTTCCTTGCAATTAATTTTCACTGCTTATCTGTAATATTCAGGGGTTCCTGTAAAAAAAACTAGAGGTTTACAGTAGTTTCATAACTTCAAATAAAAAGTAATGACTGACCAGGCAATTTTGCTCAGAAAATGAACTAAATCTAAATGTGCAAAACTTATATACAATGGTCTATTGTCATTTGCGACAGTTTCACTAGACATAGAATAAACTACAAAGTGTTTTACCATTTCATAACTGGTATGAAAAGAATCATAGTTTTATATTTTAAAAAGTGGCTCTTTAAACCTTCACTACACGCATCCAAGATAAGAATCTTAAGGTAGATTTTCATGCCTTCAGCTAAAAAGATAATGAAGTAGAATCAACATTTCTATAAAGATATTCAGCAAATGATAAATTTGACCCTATGTTGATTGCTTCATCGCGTTTAGTACCGTTTCTATACAGTTCAATCGGTATTGGTGCCAATACTTAACCAGCTCATCCACATCCTCTTAATGCATATATTTGCTACCAGCGGTTGCTATAAAACTCCTTGAAAAAATTTATGATCTTGTATTACCAAGTTTAAGGTAGTAATAAATATAACTATCAAAAATGGAATTTTTTTTCTTGATTCGGTAAAATCCTGTCGAAATAGTGTTTGCCAAATAACACCTATTTAAAAAAACATTAAGATTTTTATTGTAAAGCATACTTGCAATTATTACTTCATCATATAAAAAAACCTACGTATTCGGGTTAATCTTGGTCACTGAATACCTCAAATACATTGCTTGGCTGAGCTAAATTCAACTTCTTAAAAAAGATAGTAACGCATGGTATTACCATGTAATAGAAAGAACTTGCTGGATGCAGTTCATAGCTTCTACTCGGTAGATTAATAATGAATCAATGAAAAGCATTTATCCAATTTCCAAACACGTATTAATTGTACAAATAAGATGTGCCATCTATACGTACGGATGTAATGAGAAGGATTCTGAAAGGCTATTTTGTGATTCTTACTTGGTGTATGCATAAGATGGTGGCAACATGTGTCTAGTGCAAATCAAACCAAGTCAAAAATATGATGAATTGTTATATCAGAGAGTCTCTCGTCATTAAGAATAATTCCATGACAAATATTATATTAAGGGAAAGCTAAATTCTTTTTTACGCATTTTGTTGAAATTATGCATTTCGTAAATAACACCATTCGAATGAATTTATTCCAACGCAATTGTTTATAAACGATTAGAATTTTGCAACATTTTACCTTGAAAGATGCTTATGATAGCATTCATATAAAGACGGATAGAAATATGGCTGGAGAAATAAGTATGCACTCAAAATGTTTTAAGAATAAATACATAGGTAAATAAGGTAGAACTAATTCGAAAGGAAGATCATTCAGAAAATCTAAGTAGTACATGTGAATTCCTCTTCAAAAACCATTTTAGTCAAATATTTGGTGAGGATGAATCCTCTGCGTTTATCTGCAGTGAAATTTATCTGCAGTGATAAGAACTATCTTGTGAATGTGGATTTTCCAAGTACTGTTAACCATGTTCTGTCAGTCGGTTTGGAACGACTACAGTGATTGGTGGCAAGAACGATTTGAAAAGGGATAGCAAGGATTGCGATATCAATCCCGGACAGCAATGTCAACAGAAGTTAACAACAACGGACGTTTATGAAGATACAATTTTGTTTCTTGCAAGGACGATTATTGTTATTCTTATTATTTTTCTTCGTAGAATTATTACTGCTATTGTTACTATTTTTCAATTGCGAATTTCTATTTTTCTTTATTCGTTTTTACCCACGATTAGATATTTTGAATGCAAGGTTACTTTTTCCTTTCCGGTTGCGTTGCGTGAAACGTTTAGTTTTCTTCTATTTAGTGATTTGCAGTTGGCTTTTACGAGTAGGAGCATTGGCGGAGCTCATTGCAGATTAAGCAGTTATATTTACTTCCTCATCAATAACTTTCAGCGATAACTTTCTTTAAACTACCTTAACTTAGGTTTACTAGTTTTAAGTTTACTTCCGAACAATAGGGTTTCTGGATCCGCGTTAACTGGGCATAACAAGTTATAACTACGTTTATTGGTTAGCTGGAAAGAAAAACATATCAAATTAACTACTACTCTGCTACTTAAAATGTAATATCATAATTCTAAAAACTAACTAAGGAAAAACTATTATTCTCTCAATACACTCAAAGAGAAAAAGAAATTTTGTTATCTCTCGTTCTCTTCATCGACTCGCGGCTGAGCACATTCGACGCTAGACGTGCTTGTTATTGCGGTTTCTAGTAGTGTAACATCACGGGTAGTAGGGGGTACAGCCTGAGTGTGTCGGTTTTAAGGTTATGCAGTAGAATTAGTGGAATAATAAGGTGAATAAAAAGATACAGGAAAAAAAAATGCAATTAAACATTTGGAATTCCTACACTAATGTAGTTGCGTTGTTACGTATCATGTATGATGTAAGAAGTCGATCTAGTATATTAAATTAAAGTAGTCTTATTTTTAGATCTTTACAAAAAATCTCCATTATTGAAACACTGACTACAAAAAATCTCCATCATTGAAAACACTGATTGGGAAAAATCATTGTAAACAGAGAATACAAGCTTCAAGCTGAGAAGCTAATAACAACTTTTTTTTAAAAATAATTCTTTACTTGATAAAATTTGTTGTATCAGAACACTTGTGCAACAACAAAAATAACAATTCGAAATTACGAAGTCTTATCACCAATATTTGTGGAAAAGAAAAAACGTACTGATTGAACAGCTCAGCTTAAAATCAAAGATCAATTCTTGAAAACTGTTAAGCATTAAGATTCTTGGCCCATATGCAAAAATTTCCCTTTTCTCATGATTCAAAAACAGTTTTAACGAAATTCAGCTACTCGCCTACAAAAGGTCTTGGCCAAAGTAGAATATTCGTTTGAAAACAACATCTTAGACTTTATTCGTGCGCTAAAATCTGCTAGCTTACATAACTCTACATAAACAGTTTTTTATTATGTGAATCTTGTGGTTACAACGATGAAATGCTGTCTGCAAACGGTTTTTCGCTACTAAAAAGTTATTCTATCTCGTTTCGATGAAAACAGCTTGTCTACGATGATTTATATTGCAAAACTCCTTGCCGACAAGAGCTCAAGCAAGAGGAATGGGAACACTCAGTGGTTGGTGTCTGCACATCAAACCCGGACAATTGAACAGCTACCTCATTGTATTGTATGTTTTAGAAACCAGCGCGTCTGGTGGTGTGCCTGCTGTTCTTTTGCAGTAAATTCAACATTATTACTTTCCCCTACTCACTCTCGTTGAGTATACAAATTTTCATCAATACTCGCGTCCATACATTGGCGATACCTTTCTTTGTAATGCACTGGTGCTGCTATTTGTAGCCTATTTTTGTTTTCTAAGCAAGTAGATTTGCCGAGAATTCACCCGTTTTTCTTGTTGCTTGACCTTCGCTGTACTTTATACACTCCCCCATCGAAATATCTTGCCACCGTAATTTTTGCAATTGTATCGTTTTAAAGAAGTGTTAAGCCGAAGTAAACGTTATGGCGGAGCATTTGGCTCGCATTATTGGGACAGAAGAAGACCGTGTGAACTGTCCCTTCTATTGGAAGATTGGGGCCTGTCGACATGGAGATCAATGCTCTCGATCTCACTACAAGCCCTCTGCCTCCCAAACGCTAATTTTGCGTCATATGTATCAAAATCCTCCCGTTGGCGTTGCTATTGCCGAAGGGCAAAAAGGTGTGTTCAAAACAATGGCAACATATTGTACTTTCTTTGCTTTTAAGCCTGAAAATGCAATCTCAAATAGAAATTGTATTTCATTTTACGGATGGCATTGCTTATATAGTTTGGGCATAGTTCTTCAATAGTCGGAATGTGAATGAATTACGTATATTAAATCTTCTCGTGGTATGGTTGCGCTTTGATATTGATGACTAACTAAGCACACACTTCTTTTCATCTTCTTTCAACGCAAGGTTAAAGATACATCATAAATAGAATTATGTGGAGTACTGCTCATTGTTGCTATTGCTTAAAGTGAAATTTTACCCATTATGATTGATGCTGACGTAGAATAAACACATTTTCTCTACTATCATGACTTCGTTTTTGTAATTCTTATGGCATCTACTAGCTTTTTTCTGAAAACAGAACTTCACAGTATATCAAAAAACGAGAGAGAACTCCAGAAACATTTTTTTGAGCTGTAATATTTTCTACACTAGACGGTAGCTTGCGTGATGTATCCTTTAGAACCATTTTTTAAAGGAATGAATCATTGCTTGGTCCATATATGTTTTGGGTTTGGGGGTTTTGATCCGATTATTTTCTCTTTTTCCCCGACAATTTCCTTCTGTCAAATTTTACCTTTTGTTTTAGTTTAACAGAAGAGCATTTTTCTTCAGCAGTTTGTATGTCTCAGATTGCAAAAATAAGTAGCACTTACGATATAGCTTACATATCTCTCATGTGGTTGCACTCGAATTAGCTTAGAGAAAAATAGAGTTGCATTTGATTTAAATTTTTGTTTTTACTTTATTTTATACTTCTGTTTATATGCATGCTTGGCAAATGAAAACTTTTGTGCCCTTAAAACTTGTGTTTTTAATGATTGCTTTTGCTTATACCATTTTCCTTGTGCTTAAGTTATTGTTCGCTGTTTCGAGTTACTCAAATTATAAAAGGCAGAAGTTACTTGCTTACAATCCCCTTGGATATAACCCCTAAGAGAACAATGATTACTTTTGAATACTTGTCGTTATTTTTTATTTGCATGTTTACGAAAAATTACATGGTGAGAGCATCACTTTTTTGCAGTTTCCGATGAATTGCTTGATGAAGCCGCAGACCACTTTGAAGCCTTTTTCAGTGAGGTATTTGAAGAACTATCAAATTATGGCGAAATCGAAGATATGGTTGTATGTGATAATATTGGCGATCATATTATTGGAAATGTTTACGTGAAATATACGGATGCCGAGGCAGCATCCAATGCTATCAAGCATTTGTCTGGGAGATTTTATGCAGGTGAAATTTACTTAACGTGTAACTAATTCATTTTTAACAAGACCTTTTCCAACGTTTTGTTGCAATGTAATGAAAAGAATCGTTGTTGTACTAGAATTGTCAAGGAATATCATAGATGTTTTTTCTGCTGTGGTCAAAACCTTCAATTATTTTTTCATTACTTACTGTCAACCCTGAAGTTCGCTGTTTAAAAGTGCCGATTGTTTTATTGCAGAATTATACATTCTCTATCATTTTGATTCTTTATTACTTTCACATTGATAGCCATTGTAATTTATATTCATTTCATGTGGGAATGTGTTCTGTAGTCTATCTCTTTCAGATACCATTTTATGGGAATTGGAAGCACAGTTTTTATTTTTTCAGTAGATAATTTCCTCTCCGTTATGTTTCTTGGTTATAATTTTCTGCTTAATTTTGTCATTTTTGTACTTCATTTAAGGAATGGTAGAGGGTGAAGAAAAATTGAATAGCATAGAGTTATTGCATTGCCGCATAGAATCACTGGAAAATGTTTTACGTGTTTTCATATTTTGTTTTTTTGCTCAGGAAAACAAATTCAAGTGGAGTACACACCTGTTACAGATTTTCGTGAAGCACGCTGTAGGCAATTTGTCGATGGACAGTGCAGACGCGGTGGTTATTGTAATTTCATGCATATGAAGCACATTCCTTCATCTCTCAAGCGGAAATTATTCCGAAAAATGTACGAAGATCATCCTGAATTACGCCGCAGACCTCCTCGAAGCCCTTCGCGTGAAAAAGATAAAGGAGATTCTTCGAATAACAACAACAGTCATCGTGACAGGGGAAGGGATCGTGGTGGACGCGATCGCGAGGGTGACCGCTCAGTTGACGATCGTTCACGTGGCCGTGGACGGGACAGAGATACCCGCCGACCTCCTCGTGAGCGTGGTGGTCGATCACGATCTGCTTCCTCTACGGAAGGTGGTCCTCCTCGTCGTCGTACTAGTGAGGAACGCAGAGCTATGATTGCTCAATGGAATGATGAGAGAGATCGTCGCGAGCAGGAGCAAGCTCAGGAAAAGTCTGTAGTTGTAGAGGGAGATAATTCCTCCGCCTGAAAATGGATTGCGTATAATTATTCTGCTGTCACAACTTAGTGATGAAGTTTCTATTTCCAATGTAGAGCTATCGATGCTTTTATCTCTTTTAGCTTTTGATTTTGGCGGACATACAGTTTGCTCCGTCTCTCTTAACGACATGAAATGAATTGGTTTATTTTAGACATTCATGTTATTGGCCTCTTTATGAATCTCTGAACGAAAAATTGGAGAAATGGTTTGCGCACTTAAGAAACTGCATATGATCTCTGTGTTATCATTGTTACGCAGTGTATATATACGTATATAATGAAGAGGATCCTGTAATTATATTTTTGTTTATCACTTACTCTGAAAATATTATTTTATGTCAGCAATTATCTTCTTTTTAGAGTAGTGTATTGCCTGTCTTTTCTTTGTTATACTTCTCCATAACCTTGTCAGGGTGTTAAGCATTTTTCTTTTCTGTACAGCAAATTTTTAGTACGGAACGAAACGTTTTTCACCAACCGGTATAGTACATACAGTTCGATTCATGAATTCGGCCGATGATAAAGTACTCTAAATTCCATTTTATATTTCTAGTTTTGTTTTGGACTAGGGACTCGTACTGCAGTGTTATAACTGCTATAGAGACGCTTATCATATTGATCAACATCACAAGCTTTCCAAGTAGTAACTCAACATTTCTTCAAAACTAATATTAACGCTCTAAACAGTCCACAGTAAAAATGGAGTTATGTTGTTAGAGTAGAAACAAAACGATTGATTAAAACATTTATTCTTTCTTGGCTTAACTGATTGCATTTTTCAAAACGAAATAGGGAAGCTCCCTTAGCATTGGATAGTTACAAGAGTGTTTAGAACGCAGACTCGTACAAAGTTTAGTAGTTTCAAAAACAAACATTCCGTCTACTTATTGTAACTCGCTTAATTCGTAAATAGTAAAGGAATTTTGAGGTTTTTCTACTCGATCTCTAGATGAATGTGTGTTTGTATGAAAAGACGTAAAATAAGGTTGTAATGCTTCTATTACTCTTTGAGAATTCACATAAAATAGGTGACTTGGCCTGTATTCAAATGGCTTCCCTAAAATGCAATGGCTAAACAAAGGGTCCGGTATTAACAATTTCCACTTTTCCTTGGGTTACCACAAGCTAATGGTTGAAAGAACAGCACTGTTGAACCGTTTACATTTTATGTTTTATGAGAACAACGGGAAATTAAATACAATTAAAATCCCTTAAAAAACTAAGATTTCTTTCTGCTCAGTCTAATTATATAAGCCAACCGCATGGAATTTTAACACAAGTTTCCAAAAAAGGCACAGCAGCAACAGTTTTCTATACATGCGTTGAGAAATTAGAGCACTTCCTGAATTTCACTGAAGTTACGCTAAATATTTCTCACGCGAAAAATACTCTCCATGAATGCATTACACGATTGAAAAATTCGTCTGCTGCGAGCTATCTTCAGGCCTCCTTCTAACAAGAACCAATGAATTAGTTCATATCAATGGAAAAAAATACTGAAGCTAAAATGGATGATTTTTCACTTTATTCGCACAATCTAAAAATGAAAGCAGTTGATCACTCAAATTAGGTAGAAAAGCAATACCAAATGCTGATTCTTAAAGATATTTATAGGATTAATACAAAGAGTGGTATTGCAAATTAGCTAACGGATAAATCCTAGCAGGGAAAATATGCCCAAAAGGGAGATTAATTGTTAGATGCTGCTATGTGAACTATTGCTTAAACTTGAAGTGCTTTTTTCATGGTGGGTTGACACAAAAACAGCCTGATGAAGAATGCAGGACATGGTTGCTACAAGCGCCACGTGAGATGTTTGTCTGTATTTCTTAACGAGAAGAAGGCGCACAGAAAGATAGTATTTTGGATACACTAGGCATAAAAGCACACATGAAAATGCAGGCCCTTCCAAGTGTGGTGGGTTCAAATGTTTCTCGAGAAAGTAATGCTATTATACCCATTCTTAATATTACTGTTGCTTCTCATTACAAGTTACAAAGGCAACACAACAACGTAATTCCAATTATGGCAAATTTATTATTATTTGCCCAAGAAAAACTGGATATTTATCGATTTCAAAAGAAACTATAATTCGCGGTACAAGACAAATAGCGTCCCAAAGTTAAAGCATTTTTTGACGAGCCAGTGATAGGAACAAGCTGGGCGCAGCCTCCAAAACAAAACAGTTTTCAGTTTCTTCACTGGTTTCCCTACGGCTGAATAACCATGTGAATAGAATCTATGCGCTAAACCTTAGAAGTGTACAAACGTGTTGGATGTTTACCAATAACAAACAGCCCCAGCAAAGGTACGGCATGGTCCTAAATGTACAGTTTATATTTTACCGTATATGCGCATTTCCTCATTGAAAGATAAATTGTATAATCCTCGAAAAATGTGTTTTCATTTATAAGAATATTTAAACCCACTTGGCGTGTTAAACTGCTATACAAACTTGAAACCACTCGTAGCAATTCCGGATGCTGGGAAACATATTCATGTATTTCGAAACTGTTTAGAATAGCATAAGGCCATAATACACATTTTACACAAGAAAACATTCCAAAACACACGAAAGCTAGGTAGTTATGAAAAATACTTTATCCGCCTTACTCTGTATCGGCGATTCGCAATCGCATAGTGTATCTTGAGGTACCGAATAAAGATTAGTTCTTTAGCTATTTTTTTATGTAAGAATAAGTGCCCGGATTTGTTCTATGTATATGCAATTCGGTAATTTTACTCTTTGCAATCTTTGCAAAAGGAAGTTCTTTTGCCGTATTGTAAAGCATTTTATCTCCTCGTATCTACATAATATATTACCACATTTCTTATAATTTTCGGCATAACGACGTTGAAAATCTCGAAATAGCATGTTTAGTACTCACTCATCAAGCGATTACATATATTCTTTATTTTCTTGCAATGAAAGTGTCAATAGATTTCCCAACGTTTACACTTGGGAGAGGTAACACTTGCTTTATTTTGAAAGAAGCAACAACTGGTGCATCAAGATGCAGTGTCGCACTGAAAACAGCAATCAATATGCCACATTCATTTATACTTGAATAGCTCACAAAAAGCTATGATAAACTTGTATGCTTACTTCAAAATTACATGCAATCGCGTCAATTAATGCGATTGCAGCCAAACATGTCTTTTTTATGTTCCACAAAAAAATTATTATAATTCTGACAGCAAAAAAGGCGAGAGCAAGTTTTTATTTTTAAACATGCCTGTTCTTTTCCCAATAATTAAATTCATTTACGTCATAAACCTTTCGTAACTCAGTCTGACGCAATTCTCAGTTTTTGCCATATTCAGTCATTCATAGCAGTAGAATGAAAAAAGTAACAGAAGGCATACAAGTTTGCGTATTCATCGCATCAATAGCATTCCCTCAAGGCTTTATTCCTTGCCTTTTGGTCATACATCTGTACAGCTAAAAATAAGTTTTTTGAGAAGCGTAGGAACCCAGAAAATAAACTTTTTACATAATCCAAGTAATTAATTGTCCGAGCTATCCCATTGAAACTAAAATTCTCGTTCCTCTCAGCCTCTAGTTCGCATCTTCTGATCAACAGTGAGAAAATATGATGGAAATGCTAGCTAGCTTTGATATAAACCCTGTCTAACGTCACGGGTTGGTCGTAGAGTACAGACTAGAACAAGGAGAAAATTCCAGCTCGCGCACAGTCCCTGCTGTTGTACCAATATTGACGTTTTAACCTGTGCATTTGCACACGGCACAACTGTGTTTTTTGCAAAAAAGGAACAAAAGGAAGATACACGCCCGAATTTTTAGAACGAAGAGAAAGTGGTGTTTTGCTCCATTTTTTTACGTAATGTTTTTGTCTTATATTACTTTTTCTATAACCTTGCTTTCGGTTTGAACAGGACATTCACATGTTCTGGCAAATTTTTCCGTAATAGCGGCAAAGATACCGTACATATTTTCTGCGCGTTTTTGGCTTGGCCTTTATATATCTAACCTCATTCTAGACTAAAATTGTTTTCTTCCTTAAATTTTTTAAATTTAGATATAAAATGTTTCATTTTTATAGCATTGTTTAAGCGTGTACTTATCTGCCCGTTTCACAAGCTAGAACGTTGTACAAAGGTTGTACACTAGTAGTATAAAATTCTCCTGCACTGCATCACCCTTGTGTGTGAGAATACTTTCCAACTGAAGGTGTGACTCTCCTTGTATACGAATCTATACTGTTATGGCATATAATAGCCACGAATTATTTTTTTTTAAATTGGCATTTGTGAGTTGCAACGAATAACAGAGAGAGGGAACCAATAGACTTTAAACTAAGCATGCATATTCAAAACTAACTGTTTATCTTCCATTGGTAGAAAATGTTTTTGTTTCTTATTCTCCGTAATATATTTTGTAGGATGTTCATGGAGAAACGAAATGTGCACTTGAAACAATATTTGCATTATCGCTCGTCATAAGCTGCCAAAATTTTAAAAATTTTTAGCCTCAATTAGTTGAACTTCTTGCTTGGAGTATAGTCTTATCGAATTTGCTAAATTTCTGTTCTAGTCTGTTAGCAAGGCGTACATTCACTTGACCATTTCTTCAAAGTATAACAGTAGAGTGTTGTTTTTTGGCATACATTATATTTTTCTTTTCAACAAATTATTTCTGTTGCATTATTCCATCAGGATGGTATATCCAGTTGTTATCGCTGTGCGTTTTTAATCCATAATCATGCTGAAAAAATATTTTTTGGTAGATTCATGCGGCATTCTTTATTTTGTACAGCATAATCATTCGTTGCATAAGTAATATTGCTTCTGAAAGCTGTAATTAAAGGGAATAAAAACAGCCTACTACATTTTACCCTTTTGTACGTCACTATCTGTCACTCTGTGCCATTGTATTTGTTCCCTACTATGTTTTTAGGTAAAACCGTTATCATACGAAACATCGTTTCTCAGCTATCTTAAAATGGATATAATTAGGAAAATGTGGGTGCTTTGGGTTTTTAGTTGCTTTCTCTTCATTCTTGGAGAGGCATCCAAACCGTTTTGCAGTATGGTTCCGTCGAATCGCACTGTAACTGGGGTAGGTACACTTCTCTGCACTATTTATCATGTAATTTTCGAACACTTGTACTGCAGACAGAGTTTTATTTATTCCCCTACAGAGTAAAAATTAAGTTTAAATATTGGTCTTTTTTGTGTGTGGAATATTAGAACACTGCTGAAAAAAAAGTATTCAGCATAATTGCGCTAAAGCATTTCATTTTTATTTAAAAAAAACTCTTGTGTTATTTTTCTTTTTTAGTTTACTTGAAATTACAAAGGTTTCCTAGCAGTTATGCCTTTTCAATTGAATTATAGAATTTTCTGATAAATATTTTTTTTTTAAATTACGTTTTTTAATAGGGATTTCTCAACCAAATTTCTGAATTACGTTTATGCGATGTTTCATCGGATTGTGGATTGCCAACCCGTGAATGTTACAAAGGGAGATGCACCGGTATATAAAACTAATCCATTTTTATAGAGTAGTTTTTTTAATTTTGGAAAAATAGGTTATTTTTGTGGAATATAACGCTGTGCGCTATGCCTTTAATTTGAATAAAATAACACAATGCATAAAGCTAAAACTAAGTTTGTTTGTCAGAAGCATGAAGTTGCTGACCTTTTTTTTTAAATGAAGATTATTTGCTTACCTGTTTTTTTATTTGTTTACTTTTAGGATTTGCTGGAACAGATACAAAACTCTACTCGTGTGATGTGGGTTTTCCATGCTCTTTGAACTCTATTTCTGGTTATTTTGGGCCATGGGATGCTTCACTTCTTCATTCTATCCATATACCCGGAGAAGTACCTCTCCCCTCTTCTTCATCTTACTTTGAAAATCAAACGCACCGTTTAAACCCTCTTTTAGTAAAAAATATTTCGATAACAAAAGATACAGCTGGCACTGCATCCTCTACCCTCTCGTATGGACCACACCGTTATACCCTAGTAAAATCACATGATCTTTTTGAAAATGGAACAATGCCTATTGTGGATACTCCCATTGAGGAGGCATGGGTTGGCCATGTCTGTTCTCTCTCCTCTGACTATGA
The DNA here is from genome assembly GCA_015476325.1 of Cardiosporidium cionae. Lineage (NCBI taxonomy): Eukaryota > Apicomplexa > Aconoidasida > Nephromycida > Cardiosporidium > Cardiosporidium cionae. Next base: position 800 of record JADAQX010000943.1, on the reverse strand, counting down.
TAGCTGCAGTGTTACATTTGATCCCTTTTACTTACCTTGGGGTCCTGGACGCTATACACTCTATGGCAATACTACAATGGAGGGTAAGAAATAAAGCAAGGGATGACTCGGAAAAATAGAAAATGATAGCTGAGGCTGCCGCTAACATGTTGAAGTATAGAAAAAAAGGAAAATACAACTATAGTGTAGGATGATGCAAGACGGAAACAATTTTTCTTTTTTTTAAAATTTAAGCGAGAGAAAATATTATTTTTTCTTTATTAGAGAGAGCAGAGGGGAAGCAAAGAAAGATGTGCAGATTAAAAAATAAAAATTCTTTTTCTAGTGTATAAACTATGCATTACTTTTTTCTTTTTTTTGGAAACCGCATAGGGTTGTATCTTAATAAATAAGCCATTTACTTTTTCTTTAACAATTAAAAACAAAAATTTTTATTAAAAATGTAATTTTATTTTAATATTTATTGCATATCATTTTGTGAATTTTTTATATTTTACATCTGGGGGGATTTGTTTTTGTTTTTATAATTGCAATTTTCTATGTAGCCTTATATTTCTCTTTTAGATAGACATTTTATTTTGTGTGAGGGTATGCAAGTTTTCTATTTTTCTTTTTTCAATGCTATTCTAAACGTGTTTTAAACTTATTTTTATCTTTTTTTTGTATGAAATATTCTTTTTGTATTTCCTTTTTTTTTCTTCTTTTATTTTTCTAGAATTCTTTTTGTTTTATTTTTGTCAATACCACTTTTTTTGATTTTTTTGTAATTTGTTCTTTATATTTTCCTTCGTTCTCTCTTT
>JADAQX010000942.1:0-18608 GCA_015476325.1 Cardiosporidium cionae | reverse complement strand
TATCTCATTTTAAGTGAACATACAAGTGTGAAGAGCTGTGGAGAGTAAGAAAAAAATTAAGGAGAATTTAAATGAATAGATAAAAAATTTAAAAAAATTGAAGAGAAAGAAAGAAAAAAAGAGGAAAATTCTATTAAAAGAGAAAGAATGAATGGATGAAAAAGATAGAAATATGGAAATAAATTAAAAAAAAAAATAACAAGGAAATATTTATACACCTATTAGTAACACACACTGAGAGTAAACAGAAGGGATATCTTTTAAATATAAATAGAATATTTCTAAGCAGAGAAAGAGAAGAGAAAGTTTATAAAGGATAAGAAAACATATAGAACATATGAATACTACTTTATAATTTTATTATAATGGGAAAACTATTCTCTTTTTTATTTAAAAAAATAAAGGAGAAGAAGAATTTTTTTTTTTTTTTATAAAATAAAAAAATAATTTTTTTAAAAACAAAGGAGAAGGATTTGCTTCTTTTTTTTCAATCAAACCAAAAAAATATTTTTTTTTCTTTTGGTAGGACTTTCTTTCGTGAATTACAGAAAAAGGATGAAAATGCAATATTTAATGGTTGTATTGGAATGTTAAATGTTCTGGCTATTAATGAAATTAAATTGGAAGCAACGAAAATACAAGAAATTGTAGTGTATGTATTTTATTTTATTAAAAAATAATTAGATGAAATAATGACATCCTCTTCATTATATTTTTTTGAGCATGTTTTTTAGATTCATTTTTACAATTGCATCCATATTTTGTTTTAAATCTATCTGTATTAAATATGTATATTAATAAAAAATCTGAGTTTTATTTATAAAATAAGATTTCAAAAATATATTCAAATACTTCATTTCATTTCTCTGGGTGCATCTAAGGATATATTTTTGCTAAATTTTATTACATTTAGGTGATATATTTATATATATATATATTTATATATTATATTTCTTTGTACTATTCTCAACACTCCTTTTCTGTGTTTTTATTTAAAAAATTTTAGTCTCTCTTTTTTGATTTTCATCTCATGTTTTCAGGTTTTTGATGAAACTTGTTCTTTCTGTGGATACTACAAAGGCAAAATCTGGAGTTAAAGTGGATAGATCAACGAAATTGGTGGAAAAAATTTGTGATCAATTGAAAAAAGCGGTATAAAATAATAGGCATTAAAAAGGAGATTACTAAACAGGATTTATTGAAAAAAAAAATTATTTTGTTCAAATTCATTCATTTTAGAATTTTATTTTTTATTGTTATTTCTAGTGTTTCTCCTTCGTTTTGTATATACTATAGTTTTAATTTAAGAACGCATTTGCCTTTTTTTTAAACTATGTATATCATGCATTTTGTGTATACCTTAATCTTTTTCTTTATTATTATTTTTTATTTCTGTTGGATTTTTTACATTTATTTTTTTAAATTTTTAATCTTGTGTATGTACAGCGTATTTATATCTCTCTTCTTCTTTTTTTGCTATTTTTTGGGGGGGTTTTTATTTGCCTCTAAAAAAAGAGTTGTAAATGCATTAAAAAACGTTTATAATCTATTAGAATATATATATATATAAAAGAGTATGTTAATACAATAAAATGGGAGAAATGGTTTATTAAAATTGTTGGATTTAACCTCTGAAAATGTCTTGAGTGTAAACAAAAGTTTCTACACAAAATAGTGATTTTAAAAAAGTATTTTCATTTTTAAAAATTTATTTTTTGGTCACCGCTGCAAAGTATATTCAAAGTGTTGAAATGAACATTAGAACATTTTTTATTCATTAACTGTGAGTCATTTTTCTTTAGTTTTCTTCTCTCTTTAAGGGCTCTTCAGGGCATCTAATTCTTGTTTTAAACAAACACATTTCCTCTCTATTTTTTTTTTAACGTTTATTTTCTGCTTTTTTTATAGAAATCTATGGCTATATATACAGGAGGCTACGTGCGTGCTTTAATCGCAGTAGAATATACATTGCCAACAATAACAAAATTGAATGATTATTTTTCTTCTATTGAAGTTGTTTTTTCTCGTCATATTTCTCTGACTATGGCATTGAGGAATACCATTAAAATGGCGTTTAGAGGAGGGAGAAATGTTTTTGGAAAAAAATTAAACGAACCGACCGTAGATCCCACTGCTAATGGAGAATTCCTTCCTCAAGATAATACTACACCTGTATGCCTTCTTGTTTTATTCCTGTTAAATTTTTTGCTTTTTAGAGTGCTTCTTATATCTTGTTTTCATTTAATATATTCTCTTTGTCGATGGGTTTTTCACTCGATAAGGTAAGCTGTGGCTAAATGGTTACGAAAAATGATGGCGAATGGCGGCGATGGTGTAAAAAATCCATTTTTTTTTCCTCTTAAAAAATTTTGTGTGTTTTTTTTCGTAAAGAAGTAAAGATGTAATGTCTAAGCGAGAGTTCATATCTATTGTAGGAATGGCCACCTGATGAAGAAATAAGAGGAATATTTATAAGTCTTCTACATTGCGATGATTCTATTTGAGTTAAGCATTTCCCCATTGTATCATTCGGTAGCGTAGCAAAAAAAAAAATCATGGATTGAAAAAAAGGTTTTCTCTTATCCTTCACACCCATATTTTTAAAAAAAGGAAAAATAGAATACAAATCCACTTGTAAGAAATCTGGGTCGTGCAGCAATACGTTTCAGCTATAAATAGATATATTTACAACAGGATTACTTCTCTTAATCCCTTTTTCGATATAATTCAGTCATAAACGCATTCAAATAATGAAAAAGAGTATATTCAATGAAAAAAGTACGTATTATCCTTTAAAAAATATGCAAAATCTTAGCCACAGCGAGTATAAATGAACACATGTGAAATGCATCCCCACTCCTTCACTCTATAACTTGAGATCTGAGCAGAATCATCGAGTTATTAGATAATGTAGATATATGATTACGTTATTCAATGGTTTGAAAACGGAAGAACAATGGCAAAATAGAGCTTTTTTTCTCAATTTCCAGCGTATTTGAGTGACGGGCATTCTTTTAGAAGGCCTACGCTCTGCTACACAAATGCTATTTTTTTGTTTTTAATTTGTAGGCTAATGATGCACAACTCAGTAAAATACTCAACGAGCTTCGCAAAAAATTTGATGAGTTGCTAGAAAAGCATGTATGTGGAACCCGTTGAAAATGTTTTAGTAATGAACAATGAGTGTCTGCTTCCTATTTAGTGTTAGAAGTGTCTATGCTGATATGGAAACGTGCGAATAGTACATTTTCATGTGATAGGCGTACAAAAAGAAAAATATGCACATCGAAGCAGCTTCTTTTCGGTTATATAAGTTTGCTGTATACGAAATTTTATCTATTGGGAAATGAAATGAGTGACGTACTTAGCGGCTAGGAAAAAATACTTCATTTAGCAGTTTCTCGAGTTTGTGGGAATATTTTAATATATGATTCGTCTACCAAAGATTGGCTTGTGGAATCGATATCACATTCCTATGAAAAGAGTGCTAAAACTATTTTTTCTGTTTAATAGTATTGATTCCTCATAGAGCTACAACTGTTGAATGCCAAAATTAGAGTGTGTGTGGAAACCGTTATGTTTTGGTTAGAGATAGATACCTCTGTAACAACAGTTGGTTTTGTTAGTATTTGTAACAAAGAAAATTAATAGTGTACATTTTTCAAATTAGTTTGTACATCATAATTTAATATTTCTTCCGTGTTATCTGAGCAGGACAAACAGGAACCTTTTGAGGATGGGGATACTCCTGATGATAACATTGATGTTTTTCCTTTAACTGAATACTCCCAACCACGCCAATTTTCGCCTCTCAGAGAGCAGCGATTGTCATTACATTCAGGTGGCTTATCGCAAACGCATACACCTTTGCGAAGAAAATCGCTTAAATATGCAAAAAATTCTCCAATCTCTGAAAATCGTCGTGGAATAAAAGATAGTTTAGGAAGTATGAAAGAGCATGGCAGTCTTGATCGAAAGAGGAGTAGACCCACTGTCATTTCACTGGAAGATGGGGAAGAAATAAGTGAAAATAGCATTCATTACATTTCACCTACTATTTTAGCAGAGCGATCTCCAACAAAATCGGTTCGCATTTTTCCATCTAAGCAAAATCGTCAACCACAAAATCGCAATGTACAGCACCGTTTATCTCGTCGAAGTTTGCCTATTGACGATGAGTTTTTTCCATCCTCATTACATGTAGCGCATTCAATCAGAGGAATCCATCGCTCTACTCGCATTACTGACCAAGAAGATGTAACTGTTTTAGATAGTAGTATTCAACCATCTTCCAGTCTGCCAAGCCAAGGAAGTGTAGCCCCTCATTCTAGAACTCGCTTCCCTTTATCGCAAGCAACGAGCATGCGCACTTCTAGGCATGTGCTAGTTGATAGTGATTCCGATTAATAATTAAAAAAAGTTGTGATTCTTGGAAATATCTACAGATGTGTAAACATGTGAAGTAATTGCTTGTATAAAGATGGGAAATACTTTCACTTTGTGCGAGATATTTCACTACGTATTTTTGAAAAATGCGCATCTGCCTTGCTAGTGAAGAATAATATTACACTAAACTTTAATAGTTTAAAGGCATGTAGAAAATTCTATATTCTGAACCTTTGAATTCTTAGTAATATGTTTGCTATTAACGAATTCACACACCTTTCATGTTATGTAGGTGCTCTTTTCTCTTTTACCGCACTTGTATGGAATAAAATCTCAGCGTTGACATGAGTAATGGTTAAACGAGTACTATTTAAATTGTAAAATAAAATCTTTTTCTGAAAAGGTTTGGGAAAACTGTGATATCTCATTTTATTTGGCAATCTGTGATACTTTAATGCGAAACATCTATTTTAATAATCATAACTTTAATTCACTTGGAGATTAAACTTGGTCATATGATGTTAAGATCAGGAGAATAGTATCCAACAAGTAGCACAGTTGGTATTAGTTAGTAGTATTTTGTTTAATTATTCTTCAATGAATCATGTAAGAAATTGTCATCGTAGCGCAAACTTGATTTTATTATACAATTGAATGTTGCTAGGTCAACCTTTCTAAAGTAGCCAATTCTTACAAAATTTTCAACGAAGTTTTGACAGACTATGTAGACACCGTATTTGGAATGTATGCACACAAGTATGACATCTTCTATAGATCAAGTCTCGTTGCAGTGTTTGCGAATAGCTCCGCCCCGATGTTGCAAAAGCATCGATTTTACTCCCTCATGTTATGCAATGATAATTCTATTATTGACAAAAAGAAGCTACAGAAGCAAAACAGAGTATCAAGCATTGCCTCAGCGGTATGCGGTTGGTAACCGTTAAGTAAACTGATTGAAATATGGAAATTTTTATTGCAAATATGTGTGAAACTGATATGGAAGATGAAAACACACGTTTGTGATACTCTTAAATGTTGTAATAAAATAAAAATAGGCTTATCAAAAAATAAATCGAAATGTGTACAAACCGGGGTCCGCGCCGTTGGAATGTAAATATTTGCAATTTTTACTAGTAGTGTGTCCAGAACTTTATGCGCAATTGAGAGAGAGCTACGTAGGTCCAATTCAAACAACGAAAAAAAACAAATTATTCATACAAAATTACGTTGGTTTTCCCCCTTGTAAGCTTTTAACGAATGATCCAACTTGATTGTCCACAATCGCTACGATTTTTATTGTTGACAAGGCATTAGTAGTACAAGATTTTAAACTAGAAAAAGTGTTTGAAACTAAATTTGCTCAGAAAACTGCATCAAACATTTCAGACAGCATGAGTAGAAAGATTTTTGTTTATGTAAATTAAAGGATATTTATAATTGATTTCAGTAAAACTTAATGTTTGGTAGGAGAAATTTTGAAAAAGTCAGACAATTTGTACGGATTCTTGCTTTTTTCCTAAACGAACATCAAACAAAAACCATGCATTGAAAAAGTTAATTTTTAATTAGCTTTAGTATCACTATAAAAGAAAGTCAAAGTAGAAAATTCTCACACTTGTGACTACTCTCCCTGAACCTATGCAGAGTTGAGAAGCATGTCAAAGCCTTCTCAAATTTGTATCCAAAAAGAAGAGCAAACACTACAACATTCTTTTAGGGGTAAATACGTAAAATAATCTGTGAAATCCCATGAAAATTCATTCTTGCATACTCGCTCTTCAAAGGCTACAAAAACATATCGGTAAACATGGATGCATTATCCCCTGAAAATAATTAGATTCTTTTAAAATCTTTCACAAATTCTTGCCCAAAACTAAGATTTTTCCCTCTATTTTTTTAAAATTGGGCTAGTACATCTTTTCCCATACCCTCGAAATGAAGTGCGTCGTTACAACATCTCTATTAGCTAGTAATTTAAAGCAACATACTATAGTCCGATGTAATTTCTTGGATTTTTCTTTTGTTGATTTTTTAAGTTTTTTATGTCTGCGCTTTTGCCTTGAAAGACTTGAATCGGAAGAAGATGAAGAAGAAAGGGATACACCATTTCGAGCTTTTCTTGAAGGCAAAGTGTTGGAATCTTTATCCTCATCCGAAGATTGCGAAGGCTGAGATAATTTTTGCTTCAGTTTCTTGCGTTTCTTTGCCTCCTTCTTTATTTCAGAAAGATAAATCTTTTCTTGCTTAGATCGTTTAGATTCCCTAATATGCTAAAAATTCAAATAAACATACTTGCTATATCATACGAAGGAAAAACTTCAAGACAAAGCGTGACAATTGAATGTTATGATAATGCCAACGTTCAAAGAAAAAATTGTGAGTTTTATCTTTAATCAAAAAAATCCAAATAATACGCTTTAAAAACACGTAGATAAGAACTATATAAAGAGGTACAACAATGAAAGATATTGTTTCGTTATAGTAGCACCGGAAGAAACAAAGCAAGACTTAACAGCAAAACATCACCACAATAAATAGTGTAGAGGAAAAACATTTGTGAAGAAATCATCAAAAGAATAGGATATTCTTAAAGAAATACAGACACTACATTTCATCTTATATGCAAAGCAACATAATCAAAATTCAAACATATTCCATAGTGATGCACTGGCACACATTTTAAAAGCTTCCTGTTACACAGATTTGAAAAATTTAGAAGAATATATCATCTCCCCTCCCCCTAAAATGTTTAACTCACCAATAATTCTGCGCGGTAATTTTCATTTTCCCATTTTTCGAGAGTTTCACTAGTAGATGCTTCCTTTTTTTTTGCAATTTTTTTTAATTGCTCCCATGTTGGACGTGATTCTCGTTGAATGCGTTCCATCATACTCGGTCTGCATTGATTAAATTTTTTAACCAAAATCAAATCATTTGGAAGAAATTTGCGTAATTTAAGATATTCAACTCAATATTTTAAAAGTGCTATTACAGAATGTGAAAATTTCAGTAGCGTTTCAAACCTTGCATGAAACAGCAAGAATACTTGAGTGTATTGATACGAAACTTAAACAAGATAAAATCCCGCAAATGCTCATGCCATTGAAAACAGTTTGGTATGGCTTTGAATGAAAATTTCATGAAATTTATATTCCCATATTTTCCGATACACAAAATCTTAAAAGCTAAGTTAACACTATATAAAAGCAGTTGTACGGGCATCTCTATTCTAAACCAAAACTCTACAATGCCTAGATCCGATAGAATGTTTTGAGGAATGGTAGGTAATGAATAAAAATAGCATTTATAGACCAAATACTTTATATGTGAAAGAGATTGTCTAATAGAAGCGTTTCTGCGACATAGCAGGGAAGAGCTACTGCCTTCAGCCTCTATCCTCCTATCTGTAGTTTTTCGTTCTAGTACACGTATGAGAAGAAACTCCACAATAAAAAACTACCGACTTGACACTTTTTCTGGTAGCACGCAATTTCACTACATGCTAAACAAAGGCTGTGAAGAGAAAGAATAAGAAACAGGAGAAATTTCTTCTAAAAATAAATAACGTCATTATCATGCAGCAGTTTACTTACCCTGTAGGTTTTATCCGTTGTACAGGGTTTACGACCCCTTGAGGTTTAAAGCCCCTTTGCTTTCCCATTGTTATCTGTGGAATAAGACGGAAGGTAACAAAATAAATGGACTTAACCAAAAAAACTTCCCTTAACAAAACGGTGGGTTATCCAAGATGTCGAACGTGAAAGAATCATTGTAGAAAAGCATTTAAGAAATACTTTAAGAAAAAAATCATTGGGGTAGGAAAAAATACATCGTTAGGTTGCTGCTTGGTAAAAGGTTACTTTTGACCAGAAGTTTTCCACGTAATTTTTGATCTTGCACTGAGAAATACAGGCTACGTTGGAGTGGCATAAAACTGACTACAACAAAGCAAAAAGAGCCGAAATATGCTGTGTAGACAAGCAAAGTTAAATAACTCAGAAAATTTTGCAACGCGAGACACATGAAAAAAATATAATACTCATATATGGAGATCAGCTGCAGAATGTTAACCGTGATGTATGTATGCCTGAAGATTGATCGGTATATTTGGACAAGCTCAATCATGTTTTCGTTGAAGTATGAAGCCGTTAAATCGTAAGTTAGACAGACGTGAGACATTCGTTAGTGTCAAAGCGTTAGCGTGATGCCAGCCAGCCGTCACAGTTTTTAGTTGTTACGAACATCAGTTACAAAGTTGACTTAAATTTAAATTCAATGAGGAAAACTTTATTTCTTTTAGTACAATTGCTTATTCCATATTAATATGTTCCCAACATTCCTTCTTTCTATAAAGGCCTTAAAATAGAGTTTGTTGTTTGCTATTTTGAGGGGTTTCATTTGGTATGCTTGTGTTAAATTAGGGATTTCTCAATAGTTTCTACAAGATACTTTAAATTGTAATTTCTAATTTTGTTTCAAAAATGTTTGCGTCACAATAATAAATACTCAAAAAACTAGAAATCAATAGTACACCTACAACTGAAAAGTATGAAATACATGCATTCGGTGATTTTTCGCTAGTTTAAAGTATATCAGCTGCATAGCTCTGATGTTGTAAAAAGTTTACTTGATTTTATTGCAGCTAAGATGTGTTTCTGAACAAAACAAGCAAGTTGAATTCAACAAAACGCAAAGACCATGCAAATTGCTTGTAAGGATTCGAAAACATAATAAAATGAGATAAATAACATAAACTTGAATTTTTAAGACACTCTTGCATAAAAGCTAAAAAAGAGTACGAATCAAGTTGCTTGCAGAAATATTCTATTTCGGCTACCACCTGCGTCATGAGTTAAATTTTATTGAAATGATTCTAACCAAAAAGACTAAGCTTTGACAGAAATTGTTTTTGATGCATAGAAGTTGCGAATAAGCATCCAAACTTATTGTATTGTAATTTAGTCATTACTTTTGAATGTGTTATGAAAAAGCCTAATATTGTTACTGTTATACTTTCTAGTACGTTTGTTTTCATATCACAGGGCAGCTCTAGTAAATAATTTATTTCTATCAAAAAAATGAACTGGTATCTGCAACATTGAAGATCATGATTTATGACATTTATTTTTTAGAACTAAAATCAATCTACTACACCTCCTACTTGCCAACATGTTCCTTGTCTATGTTTCATTTTACTCAATTATCTGTTTTTGTAAGATGAAGACTGTTGTTCTATTGGATCTATTGGTCGAAGAATGTATTTTTTTAGCAAAAAATGTAAGTTGTTATTCCATATATTTATTCAGATTCAGAATTGTCTACGCAACTCAACATCTTTTTTAAAAAAGAGAAAGCAAGCTACTAAAAGAATGCCAAACTATCATTGTAAGTACCAATCGCAAATTTTAACTAAACAAGCAAAGGGGAATAAAAACGTTTCAAAAAGGCAGAAACGAATACAAACAACGGATGTAGAAATATCTTGATCCCACCACATATTCTTAATAATCTAACAGCTCTTCTAGGTGACATAGAAACTCCAGCTACAATCATAGTCTGCTGCGCTAGGTAGTATGGCTGCTAACTTGCGTTTCCTTGCAAATCTTCTATCGCTTTAAATGGATTCTACATCAAAATAGAATTTCAAAATGCAATGAAATTGCTTTAGGATGCTGCAATTTATGGACATACATTTAAAAAAATACAACTATGCGTGATCAAACTATCTTGGAGTACCGCAGCTTTGCTTTATCGAGTAGTCATTTACAGTTAAAAAATCCGAAACGATTTTGAAGTATCAATCTTTCGCATATTAGTAGGTTTCCATGTTGTAGTAGCATTATAAATGCACATCAATACATTCAACTTACACGGAATAGGTTTGTCGTAATTTTCAGCTGTTATGGGGACTCGAGGTAACGCATTTGCAGTTAATATTAACTCAGGTCGACATACAAATTCTAAAGTATTTGATAACCATGCGGTATTTCTAACCACAACAGGTGTGAAACTGAGGGTATCAACAAGAAAATAGTGTATGTCTGAGTTACAATGCGGTCAAAAGCGCACTTAAAACAAGTCCCGAAGAATGTCTTCTTCTGATAAATACGTATTGTTACTAATCTAGTTGCTGTCATAACGCTTATCCCTAACAAATTTAAAAAATATAAAAATTGCAGATTCTTAAAACACAAGCTCTATTTGGTTTGTTAAGGACGGTGATCACCCGCTAAAACTAGAAGTAGGCAGTGCTTACTAGCCGTCATCAAAACGCGGGGAATTTCAATAATTGATACTGTAAAAAACGTCAGCACAATTAAAATTCACAACATGTGTTGGAATTTTCAATAATAAAGTTGCAAAGATGTCCTCAATTCTTGTTGCACTTCGCTAAATTTTCCTGCTTTACATGCTCCTCGAACTATTACATGCACATTTTCCTTTTCCCTTTATTACCCTTTAATCGTTTTCTTAAAAAGCAGGAGCTGGATGGAAATATTAAATACGGCGTAAACATAATCATTCCAAACATCCAGGCATTGCTATTCCAAACAAATGCTTCTCCTGGTCTTAGCAAAGAGTAGTCCCATATACGATCGGGCAACCGCATACAGTGTAACTCCAAAAATGTTGGACAACCCATCTCAATTTTTCCAATTCTTCGAAATCTTGCCAAAACTTTAGGAGGTAGCCTTGAGATCACAAATTTTTCACATGATTTTTCATCAATGGCACTTTTCCTAGAATGAATTAATGTTGTTTTAGACGTGCGTGGATAAGTATCGCTAATGGATTTTGCTCCTAATTTGATGTCCGCACCATCATCAGATTCACTCTTAGTGGGAGATGCCTGGCCTTCACATTCCAAGGATTCCTGCAATACATCTATGTTTTGCAAATGATTATCAATCATTGCAGAGTTATTTCCATCCACCAAAAAAAGTTTTTCTGTTGCATTGTTAATCCGACGCTTAGAGGAAATTCTAAAAGAATTTTTGTACGACACCGCATTCTCCAAATTCCGAGCAAAAAACGCATATTGTACTAAACTTTCATCCATTGGAAGCAATGATACTAAGCATGAAATCTCAGGCGATAATAAATGTAGATCATCATTTCTCTCGTCCTTCTTCAATTCCTCTAGAACAGAGATGGGAGTTTGGTTGCTCGGTGCAGTTAAAACATACAGCATGCCTTTGGAGAGTTCGTCAGCAGGCTGAGATTTTCGAGCTTTTTCAAAAAGCATCGAATATCGCTTTCTCTCACACTCAATTTCTTCAAGGAGGCATTTAAACCCTTTCTCTTCAGAAAAGTCATGGATTGCATGACCGTTGATAGGTCGAAACAATGTCTGTCGATATTGTGAAGGAATGACACGACCACTTTGCCAGGGGAGAATAGGATAAAAACTTGTTTTATCAGCAGAGGGCGTACATTCTTCTTTTGTTGAAGAATATGGAATTACTTCAAACGAAGTGTGGCTATTATCAGATTCTTGTAAATTCAAGGGGTTAATGTTTATAGTAATTTTCAGTTCTTCTTGAGATGAATCAGCTATAGCATTGAGATTTTCATCACATTCTGATCGTGGAATATTAATTGAAATAATCTCTGATTTTAACAAAGATTGATTTTCTTTATCATCGTGTTTCCCTACATTGATGAAAGAATTGCTTGTATTTCCAAAAGTGGTTATATTGCTCGACGACGTTGCAATTTTTGAAGAATCAGTTTTCTCCAGTAACTTTGAAAAAAATAAATTTCGAATATGGTTTTCATTTTTCCCAAATTTTGCAGAATTTGTACCTATCTTATTGTGAGTTTTATGGCCTTCCGCTGTATGCTTTTTCTCACGAGTATCTGTGACGTCAACAGGATCCTCTATATTTTCTTGCATTGGGTGATGCTCGTCATACTTTGCCTGGTCATTGTGGTTGCATGATATTTCTGCACATGGTTCTGTAGATGCAGCATAAGAATTTACTTCTATTGGCTGAGTTTTGAGCCATCCAGCTTTTTGCAAAAATGATTTTTTAGTTTGTAATGTTGTGTAAGCATTGTCAATAAAAGCACATTGGCCGTACATTACATTGATCTGCTTAAAACGAAGCGGTTGCAGAGTATTTTTAGATTGTTCCTGAAAAAGTTGTTAACACAAAAAATCGTTTCAAAAAAAGAAGATCTAATCTTTTTCTAATTTTCATGAAATGTGTTAAAAGTAAACATTTCAAAAATGAAGTAAAAAAAGACATACAAGTAAAACACATCATGACTACCCTAACAACTACGTTTCTAGACAAAAATGTATCTGTTTTTGATACTTGTATGAGTTGGTAGAAAAGTGTGAAATTATCACCACTTAAATAAAAGAATTAATCAGCTCTTTATTGGTAGTCAACTCAATCAAAACATGTATAAAAAATCATTTTCAACCCTGTAGAGTTGAAAATGTATTGAATTTACAAACTGTATGTACACTGCGAATATAATGGATACATAAAGTAAACATTCAACTAAAATTTTATTGATATTTTATAATGAGTCAGCTAAAACAAGCTATGAAATATACTGGCTGCATGGAAAACTTGCTATGCTACCTTTATTGTTGGAAATTTTGATCCTGCAAGACTATCATTTTGAGCGGCTTTCTCCAATGAATTTGAATAAACACCACGCCCATTCGCTTCTTCAATCGTTTTGGAAAAACAAAAATCACCAGTACTCTCGGGTTCCGTACAAGGAGGGCCTGCTATGGATTCAATTTCTTTTTGAACCTCTTGTTGCTTCGATGTTGCTATGGTTTGGTCCATCCATTGTTTTTGTTGACGCGCATCAATATACATAGCGTGCAACCATTTTTGGTGATAAGTTCCTCGGCATTCCATTTTTGCATAAGCCAGCATTCCAATGTAAAGAAGTTCTGCTGCATTCTTACTAATCGTGGCAAGAGAATTGAAATTATCTTCTTCTACTGCATTTTGCACAAGGTTAGAAGTAGAATTCAGTTTGTTGGCATGTGTAGGGGAAGGTTGAAAGGATGAATTATTTCGTAATGCGTTTGTTGCATGTGGTAGTGAAGTATCGACAATATGCTCATCACGTTTTTGACGCTTTTGCACGGCCCTAGACGACGGATTTACTGCTTTAGAATCCCCCAACTTTCGCCGTTTTGAGACGACGATGATTTGCGCCCTCGCTGTCCTACCATGTTTTCCTGTTCCAGAAGCAGTAGATGTACTTGCTGGACTGGCAAACGGGGAGGAGTCAGACAAAATTTTCTCATCGGGCATTGTTCCTTTATTCACTTTCTGCACCATTTCGATTCATGCATCCAAAGAAAAAGGATGCTTTCCTATAGTTCTACTCACTACGTTTTCCTATAAAAACCATGCTTCCTTGACGGCAAAATTCAGGGGTGTTTTGAAAAAAGGGGAAAAAAGCAACTAAAAAAACCACTAACCAGCTGTAGCATGACACAGGGAAATTCCCTAAATATTGGAATTGAAAAAGAAAACAAAGATTGAAGTGACTTCTTTTTCAGAAAAGTAATTGAATAGCCAAGGATCAGCCTTTTATTTTAATAGAAAATTATTTTGAGTAAAAAGCGACGTATATTACAATGGCTACCTTTGCATAAGAAGTGCAGTATTTTGCCAATGAAGATAATCAAATACCAAAAAAGCAGAAAGGAAGGTGCATTTTTAAACAAAAAAATGTTTGAACGAATGTGGTGAGAACTACAATCAATCAAAATATGCAATAAAGACGCCGGTCGTTCCTTTACCTAAATTGTGCTTCCCACGTTCCCCTGGGAAGCCAAGATGTAACACGGTGAGAAAATACACCTTTGAAAATTCCTACCAGCCCGCAGTACTTCTGTGTAACTATTTGCGATATCTAGCAAATGGTCAAAAATAAGTAACCTCTACGGAAAGAAATGAAATATACATGGTTATCTTGAGTCCAATACAAATTACACAGATTAAATATTTGGCTTAGAAATATGCACTTGTAAGTAAATACTAAAACAAGTTTTCCCTAGTTGCATGAAGAGAAGTTTTTAGCAAACGGCTGTTTAATGTGAGTACATGCACTGCATTGGCTTTAAAAAAAAAAAAAATTTACGAAAACACATGTTTCCAACAAAAAAAATAGTTTGACCAACGTTTGCTTGCCCAGAGTAATTCGCAACCCAAAAATTGCTTTGTTAAACATATTTTGATTAAACTATTAGGAAAATTACAATTGGAGAGCGACGTACCAACAGCATTTATCAGTTTCTTCGTTGTAATTAAAATGAGTATACTGACTTTGGACAATAGTTATTCTATTTAATTTCTCCCTTCATCTTCGTATGTCTTTTTGTTATCACTAAGGGAAGTGTAAGAGTTAAATTCTTGTGTAGAATGGATACATCGGATAGCATTGATTGCATATCCATCAAGTATTCTAACAAAGTTACTCTATATGTTATACGCCTTTAATGTGTAAGTATTTTCAAAAGCTTGTATTCCAAATAATTTCTTAATCTTGTTTAACGATTAGAAAAGAAAAAGTTTTACACAAGGCATAACAATTGCGGAAGTTGACTGCTTGCAGCAAAATATGCAATTGCTTCCAGGTTGCACTAAATTGATGCGGAAAACACGAGAAATTTAAACATGAGGGGTACATTTGACTTTTGGCCGTGGTGTAGCAGCAATGAAGTGAAAAATGGTGAAAACATGTAGTACATCCTATCATCGATAGCTATCATTAAGCTCCTCCCGTGATTGCGAACTTCAATTGTTGCTGCAAATTTACCAAAATGCTCACGCGAATCTGGATTGCTAAAGATCTTACGACGCTTGGCAATTTCTTCTATTCCTATTTTTGTAATGCTGATGATGAAACTGGTTGTATTTCTTTTCGTAGCATCAACTAGTCACTAAATCTTGAATGCAGTTTTCCATTTTATATTGGGCCGATGCCGCAAGGAGCAGAGTTTCCTTTTTGCCAGTAAGAGATTAAATATCTTCTTTTGCTTCAACATTAATAATACATTCTTTGTGAGCTGTGACAGCATCTGCTATAGGGACTACTGAGCACAAACACTTTTTTTCGCCATTGGGTATATGATCTGATTCTCGCTTAACTTTTTTTCAAATCGCCTTAAAGTATATACGTTCATTCTCGCTCAGCTCCCTTTTACAAAAACAAAATTCTGCATTGTTTAGAAATGTCAATTTTTTATCTTGAATGGGTGGGAGTAATTATTTTTCTTTCAATGGAATAGAAAATCCCTAATGGACATATCCTATTGCTACTACGTTAGATGTCTGCAGTTCCAGTCAGTGTATATACGCTGCGGGATGAACCAAATTTTTTCAGCCATTATCATACAAAATCCTGTACTTTTGCAAACGTTTTTATGAAGGTGCAGAGAGGTTTTGATTTTCCCTGTTATCTTTTTTAGTTGGCAAATTGCCAAGCGAGCTGCATTTGCAACACTGCAAAACTTTCCCTTTCTACTGTTGCTCACCAGTGGAATATATGGTTCTCATTGCTTTAATTCATTCTATAGAAACTTTGTTAGCACGAATTTGACTACTTCAAAAAACTCTATGGTCTGTAAAGTTTTACAATCGCTTGGTCGTCTACGGATGCTTTTTTGAACTTTATTTTAATATAGGCTTGCTTCTGAAATATATACATCTTCAAGTGTACTATTCAATTTGAACGGTTAATCTAATAATGAGCCACACTGTCTTTGATTTTAAAAAAACGAACTGAAATTACTATTTCTCTTTTCTTATTTCTACCATACCTGTTCCTCTTTCTTGTATCCCTCCTCTGGCAATTTCCAAAAGGTGCCCTTACTTTTTTTTTGCTGTTGTTCTATGGTTTGGACGTGATGCGTTTGCCGTAACACTATTATAGTTTTTAGGAGAAAAAACGGGTTTTCTCAGCGGAATTTCAATGAACAAACCCTTTTTTAAAATGCCTCTTTTTTTCTCCCAATGTTTGCGTCGTTTTGTTTATTCTTTTCAGTTCTGTGAAAATTGAATTTTCTCAACATTTCCTGGCTGAGGTTGCTGCCAATACCCTAAAAGTTGATCCTGCACTTTGTGGAGAAAACACACAGCGTGTAATCGATCTGGAAGATCTTACGGTGTCGATGTATGTACACCTCTCAATTTTAATTCCGCATTCCTCTTAGATTTCTGTTGAATGTATTTTTCTTAGTTTTTAACAGTACAACATTCCTTTTAATCGGTGTAATAAAATTCATTATATTTTTTCGTCACTGGTTTTTCAAAATTCTTTTGTAGCATTCGTGACTCTACTTGATTATATTTTTTTTCCCCCATTCCTTGGTCTAAATTTTTCTTTTTGCCTTTATTCTTGGTTCTAGTACTCGAGATACAGTCTTTTTTATTAAACTTTTATAGGCGAGGTGAAGGCTTGCTAGAATTGCTAATTTTATAAGAAATTAATTTTATTTTTACTTTTCTTAAAGGCAAAAATGTTTCTCCTTCTTCTTTATAATTACTACCTGCAATTGCTTTCTTAAAATCCATTAAAATGGCTTTGGAAGTTCTACTTTTTTTCTTTTATTTTTTATAGCCCATAAAAAATAGGTTTTCTGCTTATTATTATTTTTCTCCTCTTTTTTTTATTGTTTTTGTAGAACTTTACATTCAAATTCTCTAAAAGCTCTTCGTTTGAAGACCAACGCATTATATGAGTGCCTTGCGCTTACGATTGAACTTATGGAAGCTTTCCCCTCTTCTTCTTCTTCTCCATTTGCCTAAACCAAATCAAACCTAAATCCCCTTTTATTCCTCTTAGCTCTAACTATTTTTTCTCTTCTTATTTTTCTTTTTTATTCTCTCTCTCCTCCAGTTTGCGTTATTTTTTTTTCTCAAAAAGAGATAGCTATATATATATATATATAAATATATCTTCATTCCATTATTCCCTCTTCCCTCTTTATTGATTTGCTTTTGGTATTAATTTTTTAAGCTTTTCTTGATCACTAGCTTACAGGCGTTAAGCACACGTTATAGTAACGTATTTTATTTATTCCAAAATTTTTATTATATTTTTCTTCTAATATAAAACAATTTTCATCATGCCATTGACTGAACCAACCACAGAAACGGGAGTAATTCCTCCTGTGAAACGTCAGCGAGTTGAGGAGGGTTCTTCACAACCCATGGATTCCTTCTGCATTAATACTATTCGTTGTTTGGCTGCAGATATGCCAGAGGTGATGATGTCTATTTTTATAGAGAAAAATGAAAATATATTCCCCTCTATTTTTCTTTTTATGCTACGTTGTTTATAAGGCAAAATTTGTATTGGAAAAAAAAAGACAAATTTGCGTATGAGGGGAGAAAAATGAGGGAGGGGGGAGGGGGTGGGGAAGGGAGAATAAAGAGAGAAAAAATAAAAGAGAAAAAGAGAGAAAATTAAAGAGAAAAAGAGAGAGAAAATGTAAAAAAAGCGAAAAAGTGAGTTGGAAAAAGGAGGAAAGATGAAGAGAAATGTGTTGAAATAGACAGAGATGAGATAAACGAGAGAAATTGACAAGCTTGCAGCCTGCTATATTTTTCAACCTGCTCTCCCCTCCCCTCTTTATCTGCAAGATGGATATTAAATAGCGGAATGTTTTTAATATTTTTACAACAGAATAAAGAGAAAGAGGAGATGCCCCATTTGGATGCATTCCTTTTCTTTTTTACATTTAAAACGTTGAAATATTTTCTTTTAGAAAAAAAGAAAAGAATTTTTTTTTGTATGAAAAAGGAAAAGTATATCTATGTTTCTCTATTTTTTGAAAGTAGAGTTTGAATCCATTTTCTTTTGGGCCTTATCTTTTTTCATACTTTTTTTTTCAATTCTTTTATTTATTATGTCAATCTCTCTTTTTTTTAAAATAAATGATTTCTCTTTGTCTTTTAAAGACAGGTTTTGGTTTTATTTTATTTATTTGTTTATTTATATTATTTTAGGTGGCTAAGAGTGGTCACCCTGGTGCTCCCATTGGATGTGCTCCAATAGCTCATGTTTTGTGGAGTTATATTATGAAATTTAGTCCATCTAATCCCAATTGGATTAATCGGTTATTAAAAGAAAAAGAAATTTTTATGTTTGATTAAAATTAGAGAGGAAAATCTTTAACTGAATGTTTATTGAAAATGAGAATGAGGGGGGGAAGAGAGAGAGAGAGAGGGAGG
>JADAQX010000941.1:0-18656 GCA_015476325.1 Cardiosporidium cionae | reverse complement strand
CTCTCTCTCTCTCTCTCTCTCTCTCCCTCTCTCTCTCTCTCTCTCTCTCTCTCTCTCTCTCTCTCTCTCTCTCTCTCTCTCTCTCTCTCTCTCTCTCTCCCTCACCCTCTCTCTCTCTCTCTCCACCACCCTCTCTCTCACTTCCTACCTGCAGAGGATGCGGGGATAGGGGACGGTGGAGGATTCCCCATAGAGTTTGCAGAGAAGGGTTGACTGGAGGCAGCTTGTGAAGAAGGAAAATGCATCCGTTGAATACTGGAGGGTGGTTGTTGAAAAGGGAGGGTTGCGTTGGAAGGGAATAAGGGGGCACCTCCAATAGAGGGAGGGGCCACTTTGGGGGCATTTTGAGAAGAGGAGGGCAGAGTGGAGGTGAGGGGGAGTTGAGGGGGTTGAGAGAATGTTTGTGAGCTTTGTTGGGAGATGGAACCAAATAAACCAATCAATCTAAAGGGGAAGGATATATATATAGAAGAGAGAGAAAAAAGTTATATAAACAATGCAAAAAATATTTCTTTTTAAAAATGAAAACTCTCTAAAAAATCAAAACATTTTCCTTCCCTCTCTTACATATTTTCTGGTAAGCCTTCAGGTAATCCTAATTGTCTAAAAAGATCTACTTTTGGAGGGATGAGATAGAGAAGAACATCTTCTCTTATGGTGACAGCACCCGCCTAAAAAAGGAGGATAGATGAAAAATAGATGAAATAGATGTATATACACTAGAGAAGAGAGAGAGAGAATCGATTCACAGAGAAGAAAAAAAAATTCAAAATAGAGACTGCAATGAAGAATTTATAGTCAAATGGAAATTTGGAATATAAACATTTGTCATAGACTCTCTTTATTTTCTCTCTCTTTATTTCTTTATAAATACTTACTCTATCCTTAGTAATAAAATACTCCAAATAGTTCAAAAATGCTGCTTTTTGTTCTTCATGTACAACCTCAAAATAACATACTGTGAAAAGAAATATATAAAAAACTTTATATAATTTTTAAAAACCATTGGCATATGTATTTCTATATCTCTCTTTCTCTTCATCTTAATATATATATATATATAATTCTTTCATCACCTGCAGACATCGGTCGAGAGGCCACTTCATCCCATTTCAAGCGATAATTGACATTCAAAATGGTGGCATTCTTTTATAATAAAAAAAAAAATAATCTAAATGAATATCATTTCATTAGTATTATAAAAGTTTCTTCAAACTTTTTAATTTTCTCTAAAAATAATAATAAATAGTTTTTTTTTTTAATTCGATTTTTTTTTTTAATTCTCTCCTATGTATATATATATATAGACTCTCTTTAATTTTTATAAAATAATAAAATACTCACGTTGAGGAAGTGAGAAACATTTCCAATCAAAGCAATCGCATTCACATTCACTCGTTTCTTATCATTTCGAGCCAAAATTCCCCTCCAAACAACGGCAGGAATCGGAAGAAAAGATGGCTGACTGGAGGCTTCAGGAAGAGGAGGAGAAACCATCATCGTAGGCAGAGAAAACTTTTATAAAAAGAAATGAAATATGCATTATAAATGAATAATTGAGTAGAGGGAGAGAGAGTAAAGAGGGAGAGAGAGAATTGAGAGAGAGAGAGAGAATTGAGAGAGAGAAAGAGAGAGAGAAAGAGAGAATTGAGAGAGAGAAAGAGAGAATTGAGAGAGAGAAAGAGAGAGAGAGAATAGAAAGAGAGAGGGAGAGAATTGAGAGAGGGAGAGAGAGAATTGAGAGAGAGAAAGAGAGAGAGAGAATAGAAAGAGAGAGAGAATTGAGAGAGAGAGAATAGAGAGAATTGAGAGAGAGAGTAAATAGAAAGAGAGAGAATAGAAAGAGAGAGAGAGTAAAAAGAGAGAGAGAGAGTAGAAAGAGAGAGTAAAAAGAGAGAGAGAGAATAGAAAAAGAGAGAAATGATAAAAAGGATTGAAAAAGGAAACGAGAATAAATTAAATAAAAATAGATACAATATAGAAGAAATTGAATAGCTAATATTATAAATGATAAATACATCTTGAAACGATGCATTCTCCTAAATAGTTGATAAATTTCTTCTTACGTGGGTAGAAGGGAGCAAATTGGAAGGCTGTGCAGATGTGGGTTGTGAGAGAAGTTTATTGGAATGAGATAGCAAATGTGAGGAAGAATCAACGAATGGATTGGTTCCAGTGGACGAAAGGATACCTATATAAAAACAAAGCAAAAAGAGAGTCAAAGAAAAGAACTCTACTAGAGAAAGAAAGTTTCTACTGACAATATAATGCCAGAGAGATCTTTTGAATCAAAAGAGAAGAAACATCTCACTTTTTTAAGAAATGCATCACTGATGGAATATTATCATACAACAAAGAATAGACTTTAAAAATTATAGACTCCTAGAATCTTCTTTCATATGTTTCTCGTTCCTTTTTTTCCATCTCTATATATATTTCTATTTTCTGTGGATTAGAGGGCAAGATATACTTTCTCGATCTCATAATTTTTTAAAGTTTGAAGACTATCTCTCAACTGTCCCTTCATTGTCATTTCTTCCTCCTCTCATTCATAGCACAGACTCTCTCTCTCTTCCTTTTGGCGTGGCTTCCCCTCATTCTCTTTTTCAGTATTTCCTCTTTCAAAATTTCTCTCTTATCTTCTTTTCTCCACTTTTTTATTCTTTCAATAGCATTTCTCCACTCCTCCTCCTCCTCCTCCTCCACAGGTCTCCACCACTCCTCCTCCTCCACAGGTCTCCACTACTCCTCCTCCTCCTCCACCTCCACTCTACCTGTAGGTGCTGTAAAGGTATTCATTGAACCAGGAAGTAATTCTGGTTGAGGAATTCCAAGAGAAGAAAGATTGAGAGGAATGACAGGAGGAAATGGAGGGGCTTGTTTAAAAGAGGAAATCATCGATGTTTGGGTGGAAGCAGCCGCCTCCACTGCAGAAGAAAGAGTTCCCTCTGAAATAGGTTTCCTTGTAAAGACGTGAGGTGCAAATTGCTTCACAAGGTCACATAAACAAAGATTTCTACTTCCAATAGTAGGTGGAGGAAATTCCTAAGGCGTAGAAAAATCTCGATAAGAAACAGTAAAAGGAGATTTGAAGAGAAAATGAAGAGAAAGAGGGATGGAACGAGGCATACATAAAGTATGAAAAGAAGTAAAATAGAGAGATTTATCCAGAGAAATAAACACATCAAAGAAAAATATTTACTCTAAAAAAAAGAGAGAAATGCATCCTCTTTGAAAGAAAAAATACTTCTCCATATCTTCTTTTGAAACAAAATTTCCTTCCCTTCTTTACTCTTTCTTCGGGAACTCTTTTATTTTTCTCTCTCTCTCATACTCTTTCGCTTCCACTCTCTCCAATCGTTCAGTATAACAACAAAAAAGTAAAAACATACAAGATTTGAAGGTTTTCCACCCAGAGAATGAGAAGAAGTTTCTCTCCAATTCATTAAATCTCCATGCTCATTTTTTGGCCCTTTATAATGAGGAGGACCCTCTGAAGATATCCGCATGGATCCACTCGAAGAGAAATCAGAAATATCTCCTCGTGGACGTTTCATTGAAGAAGTAAACTAAAGAAAAATATATTCAAAAAATGTGGATTTAGAGGAGGAAGAATGCAAAGAATCACAGGTGAAGTGTGAATTTAAATTAAACAGGAAAAACAAAAAAGAAATAGTAGAAGAATGCCATGAAGATACAACTCTTAGCATCAATGAAAAACATAACACAGAGAAGGAGAGCTATTGCCTCCTCACAAGAGAAATATTTAAGAAGGAAAAAATGAAATAATTTCCAAATCCTATACTCTCTTGTTTTCTCTCGCATTTTCATTTCAATACAAATCGTTTTTTGATATTTTTCATGCTTGCCACTCTTTTTTTTTCTCCATTTCAAACTCTCATTCTCTCCCTCTATTTTTCAAATCCTACGATGAGGTAAATACGTGCATAATAAACTTACAGCCTCTCCTTTCCGCATTCGAAATGCATTTCTGTCTGAAAATGGAGTTTCTCGAGGCATTCCATCCTCCTATAGAAAGAAAATCCATGCATTTCACTACGAAGTTAAGCATATTAAAAAGGATTAGAAATAAAGAGATATCACTCGAAGATTACACAGAGAATAAAAATAGCCCGTTCTAACGCCTATGGGAAGGCTGAGAGAGTCGAATATCCTTGGATATCCCCCTCAAAGAAAAATTATGAGAAAAAATAGAGTAAGATAGACACACAGGGAGGTAGACAAGGGCAGGAATAAAGCGGAGAAAAAATTCTTGCGTATAGGAGATGATGCATAGAAAATTTTTTAAGATTTCAACACAGCTTCTCCCCTATCTCTCTGTAGAGAGCATCTATGCCTCTTCCAAAGTAAGAAGAAAACTTACAAAATAGCGATTTCCACCCCGGCCACCCCCTCGTGAGGATCGTTCTCCGGTATGAGAGCGACCTCTATTGGAATAACGAATGAGTCCTCCATCCTCAGGACGTGGATTATCAACAAATGTTACTTTAAGATGGCATCCACCTGCAAAATGTATGAAAAAGAGGCTATAAAAGGGAGAATGCATTACAAAATGATCTTTCCATAAAAAAATCATAGAAGGAAAAAACAAAGGCTTGACATCTCGAATAGTTCCATACTCCATGAAAAAAAAGTATGGAAACTCACATATTTATTACTGGAAGAAAAACAAGAGTGCCCAGAAGCACTCCAAAGGATATGCAACCCATGGAGGGAGGGTGTTGTCTTGTGCATGGATCTTACAAAAATTGTAAGCACCCATCGATTCAACGAGAGGGGCTGCTTAGATGGTGCAGATTTTTTCTTTTTTTGAAGGAAGAAAAAAAATTCAATAACAGGGTTCATTTCATCCATTTCATAAGAAATGAAATTCAATCAAGTGCATCCTCTCGTTTTCATGGGAAATTTTGCTTTTCGGTGTACGTACACACCGAGGCACTGGACCGGATGAAAATTCAGCGAGGCTGATACGTACAGTCAATTCAACTTCAGTGAAGAAACAGATAGCATACACTTTCTCGGGTGTACTCCTCTCTTTTCTCTATAAAAAGCACACTGGCAAACAAAACTCACGTATACTAAGGGATTTCCTTAGTTTGGTTAGATCTGCGGATGCGTAATGCAACAACAAGTGAACGCAAGCAGAAATGGCGTGCCCACTGGCATTCTGCTGAATCTGCAGAGCTTTAATTTCACCAAAAGGTCGAAATAGAACTTCGAATTCATCTTCTGTAGCATCTTTGGGAAGAGAGGTAAGCAAGAGGCTCACAGAAGACGCGGCATCAGGTTGCGAATCGCCTCCTGTAACATGAGGCGGGCCATTAGGAGCATGCGGATGTAACGGGAGCTGCGAGGTCCCCGTCAAGGAGCTTCCGTACGCAGAGGGACGAAAGGACATGGATGCTGACTCGTAGGTGGGTGGGGCAAAGGAAAAGGATATAGCAGGTGAGAATAAAAAAAGGAAATGCAGAAATAAAATTATAGCCGAAAGTGTTAAGTATAACCCGACGTTTGGTAAATAGAAGAAAAGTTAGACGAGTAAGAAGACAAGAAAAATCGCAATCCAAGCAGAAAATGGTGCTTTCAGCACACATGTGTGAAGTAGATATGTATTGAACAAAAGTCTAGTGAGATGCCGTTGCTCCAAGGAGAATCCAAAAGTATAGATGGACAAAGGGAGGTAAACGTAAATAAATGTTCGTGGCAATTTTTACGCTAGTAAAAAGGAATAGCGTCGTGGCTGTATATGCAAATACTACAAAAAATACTGCAAAAAACCACAAAGAGTAAGCATCAAAATTGAAATGGTCTTGGTAAATTCCACTATCATCGTCTCAGCAAGTTTTTGAAAATTCGTTTAAGAAATGAGTAATTACAAGTAATGAAATCTCGAATGAAAATGGAGCATTGGTAATTCTATACCCAAGTGCTGAAATGGCGCTGCTGTCTCGAATTTTTGGTTTCCCTACTACACAAGAAATGAAAAGAGGAGTAAGTATCGCCTTCTTCACAAACTCTTTTCTTGCTGTAAACAAGTTTTTTTGTAGAGAATTTAACTGTTAGAGATCCCAGTCACTCGTATACGGATGAAAGGTCCATGCTAGTACGAGCCACGCTCTTTCAAGCGATTCATTCATCATGCTCGTTCTGGTTAATACTAAAAACATAATTTCCCATCTTTCAATCATTTTATCATATGCTTTTCAACAAGTCAGCAAGCCCATCTTTTTCCGAAAAAGTGAAGTTTTTACCAATGAACTACTAGTCCTATTCAAAGAAAATGGGACTTTCATTTACTTAAATTGAACTTTTACCTTTGTTGGTTATGTAATGCAATCATTGACATATAATTTTTCAATACCAATGTTTCTACTCTCTCATCTATCGGGAAGCCAGTATTTTCAATAAGAAATGCTGTTTTAATTAATTTGCTTCATATGCAAGCATTTGGTCATGCTAAACATGCATAGTGGAAACTTAAAGGAAAACAACAGTAAAGCTAACACATGCAATCAAGCATGATATATATACCTCACCATTAATTCGGGGGGATGCTTTCCTTCGTCTTGAAGATTTAGTCGATGAAACGAAGTGCGATCAAATTCATCTTTAAAACATTTATATTAAATCCAGTGAAAATTAGGAATTTCTTGTTGTATTATAAGCTGCACATACAGCCAAGAATAATAAAAATGCATTTTCTGTAACAGTGGTACCGCGACAGTGTGGAACACCCACCTTTACTCATTATTTTATTATTATAATCATTTTCCATTATTTTATTTTATTGTAATTAGTTAACCTTTATCATGGGTGCCTTTTCTTTCAATACATAGCCATTTCTCCTAAACTAGATAAGTTGACAACCTGCAATTTCTCCCAAGGATATGGTAGTGGATATAGTAATGTACACACGGAACGATTTAAGAACATCGAGCCGTACAGCATCGCAGCAACCGAAGACACCGAATACCATATTTTCCCAGATATTTGCCCCACAATCAAGACGCACTTATTTTACACCCTTGAAGAGGAGAATATAGTAGTAGTAGTAGTAGTAGCTTAGAGGTTTTTATATTATTATTTCCGTTCTTTTCTTGCAGCGTAGATGAATGAAGGAGTGAATGACTTTTCCCTTTTCCTTACTTATTTCCGCAGTCAATAATTTATAGCGTAGAGTAAGTTTATGTTTTATTGAACAAGTTGAGAAAACTCCCTCCTTACTAACTAAATAGAAATCAACTACTTAACGTCCTATCACATAAAAGAACTATAATAAGCCGAAGTCTATGAAATACGACTGACAAAACGTGACTAATTTTAATCCGAGCAACGCAGAGAAAACGTCACGTTCACACTTCCTTAGGTTACAGTGAGTAACTGCCTGCTACCAGCCGAATTTCTTTGTATTAAAACTTCAATAATTATCATACTTAAAAAGAACACTATTAGCTTACACTCTTTTTTGAAAAATAGAGAGGTCTTTGCAGAAAATGTTAGTACAATAGGAAATGAGCAGTAGTACACAAGAATTTAAAACTGCACAATTTGAAAGCAGTGGAAAAAGAGTGGAAAATCAGCTATCTTACTATAAATCATGACTATGGCCTATGTTTGTAGCATTTGCTCTATTATAACATCTTTCTTGCTTTTTACGATGGTTTTTTCTGTATATTTCTGTACGGAAAAATGTCATATCGACTTTCAATATTATTTTCGAAATGAGCTTTAGTAGCCAAGCCAATTAGTTCTGAGTAGAAATTGTTTCTTATCCTCTTATTAACTCTGGGTATATCTCAGCAGAACATATAGTTATATGCTCAGCATTTATTGTTTTAGCAGTTTTTGGCATGCACTGTTACAAATATTTATAAAATAATAGATAAAGCACTCCTGATGAATACGAGTATTTCCATCGGAAATTTCAAAAGGCGAAATACACATGCAAAATGTTTTGCATTGTATGGACATTTTATTCTTTAATTTCTGTGTAAATGAGACTGCATGAGGAGAGACAGAGAAAAGTAATTTGTAGAAGTATCGAGCTTGATGATCTGCTACCGCTTAAGATTGATGTGTCGATTCTATGTCATATATTACGAAAGCACAACAAACTTCCGAGACAGTTATATTGCGAATATTTCCTATCGAATCCTGTTGTGGGGAATGGAAAGATGTATTTGCTTCATATTTTCCGTCCTTTTATAAACAAGATTTATTTCTCTTAGTGTTATAATACGCATTTGGAAACCAGTTCCATTGCTTTACTTCAGATATTTCGTACATTGTATAGCAAGTGCAGAAAAAATTGTTTTGCTACATACCAAAAGTTCAACAATCTCCTAGCTCATTCCTAAGATACAGCTGCGATACGCTCAAAAGCATAAGTAAAGTTATTACGATCTCCAAATAAACTTTATTCCTCTCACTTCAATGAAATTCGGTCTTTGGACAACGTTTATTGTTTATAGAGTAGTGAGATTGCTGGGATTATTTATTGAATGAAGTATTTTGCAGTTATAACCAACAACAATTGTTATCGTTTGGCAAGCCATTTATACGATTTGCAAACAAAGACTGCCCGCGGTATCGATAGCGCTCGTTGCAGTGCGTTTAGTGCGATGTATGCCTTTTTTTAACCATGCTGTGGTTTCTTTTGATTTGATGCAATAGTCCAGTCCGTCTTCCACCACGGGGCACAAAGTTATGTTTTGCGCCCACACACCGAATGGAAAATACCCAAACGAGGCTATAACGTGCTTCACAGTGACGCGTTGCCAGCTCTTTTCTTTTGGCAACAATCACAATATTCGTATCGCAATTGAGAGATATTTCTCAAGTAAGAGGCGAATAATCGCTGCTCGGGCTGATTTTTTCTTAATGATTGTGTTGTTTTTTGAGAAAATACTTCACCGTTCATTTCTCCTCTTCAAGCCTCTGGAGTGTTTCCATTGTTAGCAGTAAAGAGATATTTCTCAAATAACTTTCTGAGGACGCTTTTTTCATGCAATGCTAGCAGCAACATGACTTTTTGCTCATTCTATGTTTCTCTGTTATCTTAATTAACCGTATTTCATGAATCGTTCGCGGTAAAGACGGAATACGTCATAGAATAATTATGGTGTGCTTCACTGGAAGTCTCTCTCTTTTCGTAGCAGAGTAGCGTAGCCTTACTGCATGCATTCTCTCCAAGTTACGGGTGGTTGTCTCAGCGCCCTTTGAAAGAAATTTTTGAGGGCACTTCCTTTCTCCTCCAGGCATGGTTGCGTTTTTTACCGTATGTCTGACTTGATAATTTGTTTTTGAACGTGCATTCAAAATAGTGGGGACGAGTTGTAAGATAAGCAGGAAATGGTCTGTATTTCTTCCGCTCCTAAATGTGATGAAAAAGAGAGAAACGCACCTCCTCCTGTCATTCTCTTTCGCATAGAGTGTCTTGCCCCTCTTTTTTTTCGTGTAGCATTACCTTTTCTTTCTTTTTCCAGTACTCTCGCTTTTTACATTTATTCCAAGGGATAGAGCTGCACAAAAATCGAAGAGCAACACAATGTATGCATCATTTTTTTCTTTTCCTGCTAAAATTTCATAGTTTTTGGAAATAGTATACATTTTGAAGTGTGTCTAGGATGTGTCTCCTTGAGTACTGTGAGGCTACAGTCTTCTTGTACGATAATGTCGTAAAAGATACTTCACCTTGATTTTGATTCTCTACCCATCAAGCGGTATCTTATTCGTGTAAACTGTGTAGGTGGATCCCGTGAAAAGGAGTGCTTTTTGATAAAATAAACGTAGAAATCATGGCAATAGCACTGAAAAGAAGTAGGGGGAAGCGTTTCCACGTGTAAAACTGTGCCATTTTCTTCCAAAGCAAGTATTTTTTTTGTTTCTATCCTCTATAGATGCTTCTCTCAGCCTTCCACTGCGCCTCCATGCTCTACAATGCCTGCTGAGAGAAAGGGTAGAAACAAACACGGTTCCTCTCCTATATATATACACTTTGTGCTGTACTTCAGTCCTGCCACTCTGTATGGATGAGCCCTCTCTAAATAGCGTGTGGAGTCATTTTTTCTTCTAAATTGGCTTGTTGGAGCAACATCCTTTTCCTTTTCCATCCTTTTTCAAGACACATTTAAGCTATCCTTCAGCAGGTATTCACCATCACTTTATGGTAGACACACACATTCTTTTGGAATACCTCTTCTGTCACAAAAGAATACGTTTGTGTTGGTTCTTCTAATCCTACTTTTTTGTATTATCTCTCCTTTATTTCTTTCATTCGGTGATAGAGGCCACCTTTTAGTCTCAATCTAAAGAAGGGATACATGGCTTCCTTTTCTGTAACGACGTAACGTGTGGGTTTCCACTTATAGCCGTTGTATTTTTCGTTTCTACTCCTTCATCTATACTTCTTTGGAGTTGGATTCCTTTCTGACAGGTTGACACTGCATATGACTCAGCAGACGTCCATTTTATGAGAATTAACGCAGCCATCTGTACATTCTTTGTATCCTTTATTCGCTTTTACTGCCGCTGCATGTGGTATTCTCAAGACATGGAGAGACGAAGGATGCATTTCATCGATTCTACAGCCCTTCGCAGTCACGGTATGTGAACAGGATACAGCATAGAAAGTTTGCATTCAGAAATATGTATGCGGCATTTTTATTCCTGATGTTTTCGTTTTTAATGAATAGGTTGCATTTTATGCACTCTATTAGTTTCATTGCAGTCTCTGTTTTATTTTCACGCTCTTCTTCCTTCGCATCCCCTCCCTCTCTCTTTTTATTTCTTCTTCCTTCGCTTCCCCTCCCCTCCCTCTCTCTCCCATGTTTCCTCTTCTCTCTCTTCCTCCCCCTCCCCCCCCCCTCTCCCTCTCTCTCTTCCATGTTTCCTCTTCTCTCTTCCTCCTCATCCCTCCCTCTCCCTCTCTCTCTCTCATGTTTCCTCTTCTCTCTCTCTCCCGCGTTTCCTCTTCTCTCTCTCTCTCTCTCATGTTTCCTCTTCTCTCTCTCTCCCACGTTTCCTCTTCTCCCTCTTCCTTCTCATCCCTCCCTCTCCCTCTCCCATGTTTTTCTTCTTTCTCTCCCTTTTAGGTTCCTCCCATGGATTCTAAGAATAGGCATGGCGATGCGCTTCCTCTTCCATTGAAGGATTCGTTCTGCAATGTATGCGTGGCGGATGCCTCTGCGCCCGTCTCCTCTCATTCCCACGGCTACTTCTCTACTTCTACTTCTTCTACTTCTACTTCTACTTCTACTTCTACTTCTACTTCTTCTACTTCTACTTCTTCTACTTCTACTTCTTCTACTTCTACTTCTTCTACTTCTACTTCTACTTCTTCTGAGACAGATACATTACCTTCTCTGTTGCAGTCTTCTACTACTCCTTTTCAAGCCCATTTCCACATTTCTACACCTCTCTCTCCCTCCTTGCCCCCTTCGCCTCCCCATGCCTTCCCCTGCCTGCCAATCTCCTCCGCATCTTGTACAGTCTCTCAAACGCTAAAAAAGATGGCTTTGCCTCCAATTTTCCTCCCTTCCACCTATCTCTCTGCCTCTGAAGCGGATGCCCCTCCCGCTACACCCCCTCTTGCTGGGAATGCGGCAATAGACCTTCCTCTCCCTCCTTCTTCTATCCTAGAGGAGGCAGATCTAGAGGGGCATCCTTCTTCTCCCACGCTCTCAGATCCTCCTGAAGCGATCGCACGAGGCGTCCCTCCCTCTGGACGCTATCGTATGCGTGAACACACCCATTTTTACCAGAAATATGTCCATATCTTGCAAGGTGCTTTATATGATGGCTATATGCCTTCTCATGTAAGAAAGAGGAAGGATAGTGCACGTCCTCGACAGAAGAATAAAAGTGAACAACGAGAAGCATCGCTCGCCTCTTCCACCGCCACTACAGCCCAGGAAGGGATCCCCCCTAAGAAAGAGACCCGTAGATACACACGACGGCAACCAATTGGGCCTTCCTCGGTGGCTGCTCGTATGAAAAGACCGCCTAAACGACGAGAGCAGCTACAGGCTGACTCTTTGTCTCAAGAAGGACGCAAGCGACGAAAAAAATATAGCCGAGTACCGCTTCCACCCTCAAATCTTCTTTCGAACATTGAGATCTCCCCACTTGCCTCCACTCCCGCTTTGGAGATCTCCCCACTTGCCTCCACTCCCGCTTTGGAGATCTCCCCACTTGCCTCCACTCCCGCTTTGGAGATCTCCCCACTTGCCCCCACTTCCGCTTTGGAGATCTCCTCCCGTCCTTCTACTCCCCCCTCTTTGGAGATCTCCTCCCGTCCTTCTACTCCCCCCTCTTCCTCTCTTTCGCTTCCCCTCTTGCCTTCTATTTCGCCTCCTAAGTTCTCTACTTCGTTTCACTTGCCAAAAGAGAGTGTAGAGAATCGAAAAGAGGATTTTATGAAACGATGGTATTGCCTCTACAAAAGTATGACACGTGATCAACGTCGAGAAGTTTTGATGGAATCCTTGTTAGATGAAAAGAAGAAGAAGGTTTCTTTATCAATGGAACAAATTTCTGCTGCTATGACCCAACGTTTCCAAACACCTCATTTAACTCTCTTTTGGAAGATTCCTTTCAAAACTCTTGGAATTCGTGTCCATGTAGGCACTGAAAAGCAAGGAAATCGCATTCAAAAAACTGTAAGAGAGATATATATATATATATCTCTAACCCACGTCTCTATGTTCCCTCTCTAGATTGGGAATCCTCTGTGGATTTTCTTTTCCAATTATTTTTAGTATACTTTTATTACCTTTTGTTTCCATTTGATGTGGAATTTTGGAAATCTTTACCATTTTGAGGTGGAAATCTTTACTATTTTTAGGTGAAGATGGATAAAGGAGGCGTTAATTCCGCCTATGAGAAGGCTCTTCATGTACGTTCCAATTTATTAAATCAAATTGGAATTTCTGAGCATCCAACGCCTATTCCATTGTTACAAAATCCAGATTCTCTCTCTTCTTTTCTATTAAAGGAGAGAATGCCTTCAAGACGAAAACCCCATGGAGGGAATCCAACAAAAATAAAAGAGGTAGAGAATTTGTTTTTATTTTTTCATTTCAAGGAAATATTTCTCTCTCTCTATTCCAATTCTATCTCTCTCTATCCCATTTTTCTCTCTTTCTCTCTCTATCCCATTTTTCTCTCTTTCTCTCTCTATCTTTCATTTTTTGGTATTCTCTCCTCTTCGAAGGTTTATATTTCTCTTTTTTTGCTTTTTTACTATCCAATTTCATACGTTGTGTGGGTGTTATATACAGCCATTTTTGAAATCTCAAACAAAATTATCATTTCGACGGCGAAAATCTTCCCTCACTGGTGAAATATTTTCGGGTGAGAAGAAAAGGAGGCGAAAGAGAAGAACGGCCAGGAAGGCTTTGAAAAAATTCTCTTCATCTCTTCCCTTTGAGAAATCGATGGCAGCTTCTCATTTTCCTTGTAAGAGAATTCCTCCAGTATTTAGAAATATATAAAAAAAATTGTGGATACATTTTGTTTTCAATGGTTTTAAAACGTGTTTTCTTTTGAAACGTTTTTAAAAGAAAGGAAGGAATGAAGGATGGCCTTGTGTAATTTTTTTTTTTTAGTGTAGATTATAGTGTATTTCTTTTTTTAATTTTATTCTTCAGTATTTGAAGGGCTTTCCTTCTGGGAGAGGCAGGCCGCTTCTCCTCTTCTGCTTCCCTCTTCTTCTGTTGATTTTTCTGAATCGTCTTTGCCTCCTCCTGTAGATGTTTTGATTGTCGGTGGAGGTACAGCCGGTTTAGCTGCCGCCAGTTATTTACAACGCTGTGGAATTTCTTTTAGATTATTAGAAAGTCGTTCACGAGTGGGAGGACGAATTTTTACTACTTCTTTACCTTCCAGAACACTTTCAGATGGATGTGTGTTACCTGGTAAGGAGGGGAGAGAGGGGAGGGGGGGGAGAGAAAGTAAAGGAGAGGCAGAGAAGAAGAGAGAAAGTAAAGGAGAGGCAGAGAAGAAGAGGGAAAGTAAAGGAGAGGCAGAGAAGAGGAGAAGGGATAAATGAAGGAAAAAAGTGAGAAATGAAGGAAAAAGGTGAGAAATATGGAAGAAAAATACGATATGAGAGATAGATGCAAAGAGTAAATAAAGAGGAAAGAACATTGAAATGTTTTATGAATATATACAGTTACTGTATGTAATTAATACTACGTTTTATATCTTGTTCATCTACAAACAGAAATTTTTATAATCATTCAAAGATGAAATGACTGCAAACTCTAGCCTACCTAAACGTTTCTCTTTAGTTTATTTACTTTTCTTATGTACTTAAGATGCACTCTCTCTTATTTTCTCTCTTTCCCTGCATCTCTCTCTCTCTCTCTCTCCTATTTTTTTTCTCTCTCATATCTCTTTCTTTCATCTCTCTCTCTCTCCCTGCATCTCTCTCTCATTTCTCATCTCTCTCTTTCATCTCTCTCTCTCTTTCTTTTAAACATCTATAGAAGTATTTCTGGATATGGGAGCAAGTTATATGCATTGCTGTAATGCTCCTGGTGGCCATGATCCTCGTTTAAGGCGAGAAGCTTCTCGTTCTGTGATTGGATTAGCAATGAAACTTCGTCCATTAGTGGCGGAAGTTTGTGGGGGGGCTGGATGGGAATCAACGCTCTTCAGCAGGTGTGTGTCGATGTTACTTCATTTTGAGTGAAGGAAATATATAAATATTTATATATAGAGAGAGAGAGAAAGAGAGATGTTGAGTAGTTTTCTAGTATTATAAAAAAAAATCTTGTATAGGAAATCCAAGAGGAGAACTCTTTTAAAAGAGGGTTGAGTAGAATTTCTATCGAGTAGAATTTCTATGGCAGGGAGGGTGTATGTACACAGTGTTGATATCTTTTTTTTTCCTTTTGTTTATACTAAAGAGGAATGTATGGAATGACTCTATTATTTTGCAGTTGGTACAATGATGAACTCAGAAAACCTATTGATGACAAGACGGTCATTCGTGTAAATCAAATTTGGGATAGAATACGTGCTCATGCTGCTTTGAAAATGATGGATCATCCTTTTATCACACGAAGGTAATCCTTTGTTTTTAAATCACTAAAAACACTTTTATTTTCTTGTTTTTCTATCGTTTCAAAAGGGTGTATGTACAGTCCTCTGATTTCTCTCTCTCTGTACGTACACTCATCTGATTTCTTTCTCTCTCTCTCTCTGTACGTACACTCATCTGATTTCTTTCTCTCTCTCTCTCTCTCTGTACGTACACTCATCTGATTTCTTTCTCTCTCTTTACAGTCACATGCCTCCTCCTCCCTCTACTGCCCCTCCTCTCTCTACTTCCCCTCCTGTGGCCCCTTCTCGTGAAACAAGTCAAGCCATGGAACCTTTAGAGACCCCCTCAGCCCCTTCCCCTTTTACTGCCCCTCTCATCCCCTCTCATGATGACAGTAGGAAGGATCTACCTGCCTCTCATCCTCCTCAGACGATGGAAAATTCTCTCTCTCTCTTCTACCCCCTCAAAAATAAGCAGGAAGGACTCTCTGTAGAGAATGAAAATATAATATCTTTTGTAAAAAATGAACAACGAGCGACGTGTGCCGCTGTGAGAACTTTCCCAAAGCTGCCAGCCTCCTTTAAAGCCATGAAAGAAGATCCTCTTCCCTCCACACCTTTCTCTTCATCCCCTCTTCCTTCCTTTTCATTTTCTCTTTCTTCTACTGTCTCACTTTCATCTTCTAATATTTCCTCAATCTCTGCCCCTCCCATTCTCTCTTCTTCTCCTCTTCCCACCACATCCTCCACGTATCCTTCCTCATCTTCTATTCCTGTTTTTTCTTCCTCCTCCGCCTCTTCTCTTTATTCTCTGCCACATGTGCCTCCTTTTGTCTCTGAAAAAGTAACTTCATTGCAGCCTTCTAAAAATGATAAATTTTCTCCTATAAAAACGAAACGCAGTCGGAATCGTTCTTCAAAAACGTGTGATTCTTCAAATCTTTCAAAAGATAATTTCCATAAAAATCCAAATATCTCTATAAAGAAACGCATCCTGCTTAGGAAGGCAATCCCCTCTATTCGACGACGTACGTCGTTTTGGCTTTCATTTTGGGGTGGAGAGGGGAGGGAGAGAGGGATAGGAGAGGGGAGGGAAGGAGAGGGAGGGAAGGAGAGGGAGGGAAGGAGAGGGAGGGAAGGAGAGGGAGGGATAGGAGAGGGAGGGATAGGAGAGGGAGGGAAGGAGAGGGATAGGAGAGGGAGAGAGAGAGGGAGAGAGAGAGGGATAGGAGAGGGATAGGAGAGGGAGGGAGAGAGGGATAGGAGAGGGAGGGAAGGAGAGGGAGGAAGAGAGGGATAGGAGAGAGAGAGAGGGATAGGAGATGAATGGGAGGTGAGAAGAGATGGATAAGAGAGGAATAGGAGGTGAGCAGAATAAAAACGAGTGAGAAGGAGAAGAAAAGAAAAAAATAAAAGAAAAAAGTCTTCAAGATGAGAAAAAGGAATAAAAAAGCATTTTTAAAGCAAGAAAATAAAGACTACGCATGAGGTAGAGAAATGAAATGTACGTACAGGTCATGATGCGATGAAAAAAATTTTATTTTTAAAAAGAAGGAGAGCATTCTCAAAGTTTCAACTTTCTTTATGAGTGATAGGTTTACCGTGGATAGCTAAACGAAAGCGGATAAGGGTGAACATGACGCTGCTATATTTATTTTATTAAAACGTGAAGATTTACCCCTGTGTGATTTCTCTCTTCATTTTGTAGGATTATCCTTCTTCTATATATGATTTTTTTTTTAAAGAAAAGAATCCTTCTCATTTTTTCTAAGCTGGATATATCTCTTTTATGTAGGTGGAAGAAAACCTAAAGGCCTTCTCCCCCTCTCTCTCTCCTCTTTCCCTACCTCCACATTTTCTCACTTCCTCTACTATGGTCGATCCCTCCTCATGGATAGGCATCGCTTAGTTGTTGAGACAACAAAAAATTCTCGACGGACTTCTATAGGCCGACGAGGAAGGCGAGGGGGGGTCACTCCTCGACGGATCTCTCCTTCTTCCACATTTGAAGAGAAATCCATGGCATCCTGTAGGAGAAATATTCCCTCCAAAATTCCACACAGCCCTTCTCTTGCCCCCCTTTCTTCCTGTTTTGGGCCCTCCTCCCGTGTTCGGCTGGCCTTATGTACTCCTTTTTCTCCTTCTCACACACTTTGCCCCCCTGAACCGGTAGAAGAAGCGGCATTTCCTCATCCTCTTTCACACAATCCTTCCATGACTGGAGACTCTCTAGAGGCAAAGAAGGGTGGAGAGGAATCTCTAGAGGCAAAGAAGGGTGGAGAGGAATCTCTAGAGGCAAAGAAGGGTGGAGAGGAATCTCTAGAGGCAAAGAAGGGTGGAGAGGAATCTCTAGAGGCAAAGAAGGGTGGAGAGGAATCCCTGGAGGCAACTTCTAAAAGTGTAGAATTCGATAAAATCGTTCAACAGACGTCTACAGCAACTCCAAAGCTTCCTGTTGCAACGATAACCAAATCTCCTCCTCGATCTTACGAGGCTGAAGGTGGAGGAGAGATACGGAAGCAACGATTACGTTATCATGCTCCAAAACATGTAGAGAAAGCCTCTCTTTTTCACAAAGAAACAGGAAAACGACGATCTCTGTGGAGTTTGATTGAAGAAAGTAGAGAAGAACTTTTTTCTTATCTGGGATTGCAGTTGTCTGATCTCACTGAAGAAGAATGGAAGCTTTTAATGGTTTTGTGAAGGAAGGAAAAAAAGGGGGTGGGAGACTATTGGCTGAAGGATGGCATGGAAGAGAGTGTGAGAGCAGTGAAGGGAGCATTGAGAGGGAGAGAGATGGAGAGAGAAATGAAATTGAGAGAAAAATGAAATTGAGAGAGAAATGAAATTGAGAGGGAGAAACATTGAGAGTGCCTCTTAATGGTATTTTATGATGTTTTCTTGTATTTTTTCTCTTCATTGTTTACTTAGTTTTGTAGTTTTCTGTTTCATACGTTTTTATATATATATTATACTTTTAAAGGTTATTTTTCAATCACGATTTGGATATGTGAGTTGTTTGGAAGATACTGGAATTACAATGTCTCGTTTGCCTTTGTCTGACTGCCGACAGGAATTATATCGGCATTATGGCGTGAGTAAGTATACTGAGAGGAGAAATTTGAGAAAATTTATTGAATTATAAAGTATTTTATAGTTTTCTTCTAACAAGGAAAAAATAAAACTTTGAACAATAAATACTAAAGAGAGTTACGATATTTTTGTGTGATAAAAACTGAAGGAAAAGTCTACTTTTCCTTTTTATAACTCTTCTTGTTTCCCTCATCATCTATATAAATAGTTGATGTTTTATATATTTTCAAAACAATAGAATATCTTGTACAACAAACACTTTCTTGGTATAAAGATGCATTACGTGAAGAACAAGATGTGAAGATTGCACCTTTCAAGAATGATTCTGCCTCAGATCGGTAAAGGAGAAGAGAGAGTAGAGAGAGAAGAGAGAGTAGAGAGAGAGAAGAGAGAGTAGAGAGAGAGAGTAGAGAGAGAGTAGAGAGAGAGAGTAGAGAGAGAGTAGAGAGAGAGAGTAGAGAGAGAGTAGAGAGAGAGAGTAGAGAGAGAGAAGA